>CABHPQ010000348.1:0-23332 GCA_902168405.1 Peromyscus aztecus
AATGAGGTACATAGCTACAACACCTTAAACAAGAGTATTGACATATATACAGTATAACAAAAATAACCTTAAATTTGTATCAATATACAAAAATCCACACCAATATAAAATATTTGAGACTAGTGGTTGTTCAAAAGTAGACTCAACAATTCATCCTTTCATTCCATCATTTCTATACTATATCCCTCTTTTTCCCTTCAGAAAGAGATCTCTGAATCTAATCCCCTTTGTTAAGCTTTTTTTTCCATGACCAAAAACAACTTGTAACCATCCCCCCTAAATGATGACAAATATCCATAACCCACTGAATGTCCAAAAATCACCCACCCCACCTCCTGGGAATGTGAACATCATGTTCTCTAGACTGCTTCCTGTTGTCTGGGGGTAACAGAACCTTTAGAGGACCCTGAGGAAATTGGGATAATGGTCAAGTCCTGGGAGAGATAGCTGTATTATTTTTTGTTTAGTCTCTGTGTGATTGGAAAGTGCAGAACTTATCTGAAGTCTTGTCTGGATAACCTGTCAGACTGGACAATCTCAGCTAGCAGCTTTGAAGTTGTTCCACATGTAGACTTTTGAGGAAACTGTAACACAGGCATTTCAAGGGACTATATCACCTAGACTACTTTTCTTTATTGGTGCCTGGTTCTTTTTTTCTGAAAACACATAAACTTTTAAAGGGATCATATATATCGGTATTAACACAAGTATGGAATGTGCAGTGTGCACAAGTCAGTTAAAGATAATTTCTGTTTTATGTTGAGCATGTAAAGGACACCTGTCAACTTTATAAGTCTGTTTGGATTGTATAACCAAACTGTAATATAAACCTCTATCCAGCCATATAAAAGGATGGCATGTAATACTAAGTCATGAGGACTATGCAGCCAACAATAGTTGGACTAACTCATTCAGTCTCAGAGCTGTTCCCATGCAGAGGGATCAGTATATATGTTACCTGTCCTGTAGTATTATTTTACTTTCCCCCCATGTCTGTAGCCAAGATCTTCAGGAGTTCTTCCCCAGTCAAGTCCGATCTCGATTAACTTTGAAGGAATCCATAGTTTTTCATTTCCTTTGGAAACAAAAGCATAACTGCTCCCCCAACACCGTGTCCAATTTACATTTTGAAGCCTAGACATCCCTAAAGTGTATAGACTGGTTTTAATTCAGCAGTCCCTCCCACAATCCAGTGTCTTTCAGTAGCTGCTATTCGTTGTTCATTAGCATTCAAAATATTCAAAGTCAACAAAGCACCATACAGAATCCAGATGTCCTGTGTTATTTTCCATCTTTACATGGCTTTTTAAAAAATATTACTTTTCTCTCTCTTTAAAGACTTTATTATTTTTTCTTTTCTTTTTTATTAAGAAAATTTTTTATTCATTTTACATACCAATCACAGTTCCCCCTCTTCCCTCCTCCTGCCCCTCCAGCCTCCCCTCCACCCCCCATTCCCTCCTACAAGAATACTTTATTATTTTAAAAGTATTTTTTTCTACAACTGTCTATACCCATTTTCTTTTCTTTCTTCAGCATCTAAGCACATTTTTTAAACATACCGTACCTTTTTAGAGGTTTTCTATGTCTGGACCCGGCTTTACTAAGCACCTGCAGCATTCTCTGACCACATGAGACAAATCTTAAACTGTTGACAGCCATTGTGTGGCTCAGCTTAGTGCAAGGTGCTGGCACAAAGTGCTGGCAGCTGGCTCCAGCCCTCAGGCATCAGTGAGGAGCTGTGTCTCTGTATGCTGTGACCTGTCTGAGAGATTGTGGGACTAGGAAGCTATGTCTGGCTTCATGTTTGAAAAAACTTTTCTTTTTAAGCTTTCTCAGTTCCTATGTGGAAATACGTGCCCCCATGTTGGACACCATATGTAACTAGTCTTTCTCTGTCCCACCAGCCAGGTCCCAAATAATGACAGACTTCTTATTAATTATGAAAGCTTGGCCTTAGCTTAGGCTTGTTTCTAACTGGCTCTTATAACTTAAATTAACCAATTTCCATTAATCTACGTGCTGCTACATGGCTTGTGGCTTTTACTTCTCCTCTTGCATGTCCTGCTTCCTCTGTGTCTGGCTGGTGAGTCCTCCTTTCTTCTTCCCAGAGCTCTCTCTGTCCAGAAGTCCTAACTCTACTTCCTGCCTAGCTATTGGCCATTTAGTCTTTTATTAAACCAATCACAGTAATATATCTTCACACAGTGCAGTCAAATATTTCACAATAGTCTCTTAATCATTAAACTTTGTTTATAGGCGGATACAAAAATTATTTTGGTTTTTTATTTTGTGTTTTCTTTTTGTGCATGTTTTTGTTTTTTGATTTTTGTTTGTTTGTTTGTTTTTTGTAAATTACCAATTCTGCATACTAATAACAAGAAATGTAGAATTGGTCCCTCTAGTTACAGAAGTAAGGGTCAATACTATATGCAGAAAATTTAAAACAAGCTATCTGCCTTTTAACATTCATATGTAGATGATTCTTAACAATACTGGTAGTAACAGACTTCTCTCTGGAAAAAAAAGTAATGTTCTGAATTCTAATTGTTTCAGTAGCAGATTCCACCCCTTCCTTGACCAGTCCTGGAGCTAGCGTGAGTTTCTGTTGTCTATTGTCCTTGGACATCAGATAAAACTGAACAGTCTCTTGCCTATGTCCTATCTTAACTGGATGGACAGTCAGGCCTCTAGTTCTTCTATTTCCTTGTATGAAGTAGAAATGGCTGTATGGTACCAAGGTGCTTTGCTGCCATCTGCTGGGTAATTGCTGTAAAGACTACAACAATCCATGAAGGTTGTAAAAAAGCATATAAGGTCTCCGAGCTTTGGGGTATTGGCCCGAACACTCATATGTTGTGGCACTCTGTGTGCATTTGTGTGTGTGCATGTGCATACACCATGAATACATCTGTGCATACAAAATAGATGAAATTACATATTATCAAAGATACAAAGAATTAGGTCACATGTTTTGCACCATGCATTATTCTCCTTGTTTGATCTAACAAGATGTTAGATCTTGTTATGTGTATGAAAAAGTTCTGTGAGTGACCTTGAGGATGCTTATTGTGCCTATTTATGGTGATGGGAGAGAGAGGGGAAGAGATATGAGTTTTCCTGTGTTGTATAGAGCTTTGTGTATGCTTTCTTCATTCTATTCCTTGGAGAACTGCTATCCAGCTGTCTGCATTCTGTAGACATAGAGGAAGGCACTGAACAGTTAAGAAATCTACCCAGAAAGAAGCTTCCTACATGTGGGTGACAGAATTAAGTGGCTTCTGGGAGGAAAGGTGTGCATGCACCTGGTCTATAGGGTTGGACATCATGCTTATTTTCTCAGTGAGGATACGATAGACATCACTGTTGATGGTAACTTTACTCATATGGCTTAGGCAGTGGACATCAGGTTTCTCCAGTGTAAATCTGTTGATTTGAAAAAAAAATGAATGGTGGTATAATCTTAAGATGCCAGAAAGGATGGTCCACAGAGAAAGGCTCTAAGCAGACCCTAAGGAGAACAATCAAGATGTGGAAGTTACTAGAGCTGACAAAGCCAGAACAAGACATGCAACACTGAGCCCTCTGCAAGATCAGCAGGAAGAGGCTAGAATCCAAGTTCCAAAGGAGAAGATGTGATGTCTGTCACATCTGTGGTCAGTTTGGGGCCAGTGGTGAAACCAAGGCCCAGCTGTGTGCTGTTTGTGCCTATTCAGTCACGGCAGTAACAGCTGTGCTGCAGGTTCCCAGCAGAGCATTGGTATCTTGCCTTCAGGGCTGGAGGATGCCCAGGACAATTGAGGAAGGCTGAATGATGAGGTGGGACTTCAGAGTCATATATCTAGAGATTCTCCATCAAAAGCATGTCCTGAAGACCCAGACCCAGAAAACCCCAACACAAGGGCTATCTTCTTCCTGGAATAGTAAAAAATAATTTTAAAAAACTAATTTAGTTTTAATTTATGTGTAAATGTGTGCATGACATGTAGGTGTGGATGCCCAGAGGCAGAAGAGGGAGTCACATTCTTCAGAGCTAGATTTACAGGTAGTTGTGAGCTGCTTGATGCTGGTGCTGGGAACGGAACTCTGGTCCTCTACAAGAACAAGTGTTTTTAACCACAGAGCCATTCTCCCAGCTCCTATTTTATCCTTCATTAATAGCTACTTCCTTAATTCTTATATGCCAGTATGCCAGTCTATTATTAAATATTTATATAGTCAATAAATATTCAATACTATCGGTGACTCTGATAATTCTTGATGAATCTTTGATAAACCAGTACCACATGTCCTTAATGGGATGCATATCTAGGAATAATAGAAAAGGGAATGAATAAGATTGACGTCCTATGAAGCCAAAGAAGAGGCTCCTTATTTATGTTAAGTCTTCTCAGCCCAAGGTAGGCTGGGGCTCTATTCTATCATTCAGCAAGGATCTGGGTAGATATTAGGTCATCTTCAGCCTGCATGTTCCATACTCACCCTGAGCTGGCACAGGATCAGGTGGCCCAGTCAGGAAGAGGTGACATTGCTTTTGGCCATTTAGCCCCATCAACCACAAAGGGTTTGGAAATGGGATTAACATTAGGGTGACAGACAGAATGGGAACAGTCTCTGAGGAACAAGAGTCGTAGCTGGGGACCAAAGAGTTGGCTTAATTGAAAAAGTAGCTTGCCTTGAAAGTATATGTCTCATTCCAGGAGTCCATGTTAAAAAAACAAATAAAAAACATGACAGATGTGGTGGCACATGCCTTCTTTAATCCTGGCACTCTGGAGGTACAGTCAGGCAGATCTCTGAGTTTGAGGCCAGCCTGGGGTCTGCATAGTGAATTCTAGGCCAGTCAAAGGCTACAAAAAAAAAAAAAAAACCAACAACAAAAAAACCAGGAATGGAGGCACATGCTTGTAATCTCAGTGCTGGAGAGGCAGAGAGGGCCAGATCCCGTGGCTCAGTGGTCAGCTGGTCTAACATACTTGACAAACTCCAGGCCAATGAGAGACTGTCTCAAACGAGGTGAATGGTGCCTGAAGAACAACACCTGAGGTTGTCCTTTGCGCATGCACACACACACACACACACACACACACACACACACACACACACACACAGCTGGATTAGGCCTACAGTCCAGAGCAGGTGTCTTATGGACAGGAGAAATCCATGGAATCTGTCAACACCCACATGGGACATTAGAACCTGTGAGACAGGAATAGAGGCAACTAGGAATTAGACTCCAGGATCCCCAGGCATGGAAAACTCATGGACTGGAGGGAGAATCAGCAAAAATGACATGGGGAGCACATGATGCAGAGGGCAAGCAGGGCTGGCAGAAACTGCTTCTAAGAGATCAAAGACCACTGACCTACTTCTGACACTGTTGAGAGCAACTTCCACAGAAGGGGAGGAGCACTGAGCAGTTAGTGTGCTTAGAAGGAAAGAGAAGAGAGAAAGCCGGGTCTGTGAGGACAGGTAATTTGTGGCTCTTTGCCGTATAGGGAAAGCAAACAAAGAGGTGTCCCTGAGCTGAGGGTAGCCTAGCCCTGGGACCTTGGTTTGGTTTGCCTTTTCTTTCTTTTTACCTTGTATTGAAAATAGAAATCTTTCTCTCATAATATATCCTGTTTATGGTTTCCCCTCCCTCTGCTCCTCCCAGTTCCCATCTAATTCCAAACTCTTTCTTAGAAAACAAGCAGCCTTCTAAGGGATAATAATAAAATAAAATAAAACACAAGATAACACAAAACCAAACACATCAGAATAGAGTAAAACAAACAGCAGGAAAAGAGCCCAAGAAAAGGCACAAGAAACATATAGAAGCACAGAGAGCCACTTGTTCACTCACTCAGGAACGCCATAAGAGCACTAAACTGGAAGTCATAATACATGCACATGAACCTGTGGGGTAAAAGGAGAGAAGAAAATAAATACACAAATAAAATAAAAATTAAAAAACAAGAGAGAATTTTTTTAAAAAAGGAAAAGCCCTGGCCCAACATCATGAGACAATGAACCTCCAAAAACTCCATCGAGTTTGTTTTCTGTTGCCCATCTACTGCTGAGCATGCAGCCTATCCTTTAGCATATTTGGTCTCCCCAGTGAGACTCCCTTGGAGAAAACTAAACTTTCAATAGCAAGTGGTTATTAACTGGAGATTGCTTCTGGATTGGGGATGGGACTTGTATCCAATTCTATTTTCAGTTCCAGAACCCCATGCAGGCCCTGTGCATGCCGCCTCAGTCTCTGAGTTCATATGTCCATCCACCCTGTTGATTTAGAGGGCTTCATTTTCTTGGTGTCCTCCATCCTTTCAGGCTCTTTCATTCTTTCTGTCTTCTCTTCCACAGAGTTACCTGAGCCCTGAGGGGAGGGACTTGATGGAGACATACCTTTTATGGCTGAGTGTTCCAAGGTCTCCCACTCTTTGCATGATGTTTGGCTGTAGGCTTCTATTTGTTCCCATCTGCTTCACGGAGAAGCTTCTCTGATGATGATGGAGCAAGGCACTGATTTATGAGTATAGCAGGAGGTCATTAGGAGTCATTTTATTGATATATATATTAGATATATATTGAAATATATATTTATATTAGAACTGTGATATTTTGTTTTGTCCTAGTTCCCTGGGCTACCTAGTCTCTGGTTCTTGATTACTCAAGCAGTGTTGGGTATGGGTCCCATCATGTGAAGTGGGCCTTAAGTCAGATCAGATATTGGTTAATCAACAATGAAAGCTCTCACAAACTGTGCCACCATTGCCCAAGAATACCTTCCATACACATGATACTATTGTAAATCAGAAGGTTTGTGGCTGGCTTGGTGTTTACTTTTATCTTTTGGCAGCCTGTCTAGTACTTTTTTGTACCAAAGACACTAAAATGTAGGGTTGAAGGCTCTATGTAGGCATCAACTCAACTTCTCTGTGTTCTATGTGTTGTGTAATTGTTGCCTTCATCAATAGGGACTTACTTTCAGTTGGTGGAGAGCAACATATAGACGTGTTCACAGCCTGGGTTTTTGTTTTTTTTTGTTTTGGAATTCCCGTGGGACCCCTTTTGGCCAACAACTAAATTAGATGTAACTCAAGCCTGGTACCAGAAACTTCATTTGGTGAAAATAGATGGCCTCGTGGAGCTCTGTCACCACCATTATTTGGCAATTTCATTTAGATAACCTTCACATATGTATATATTTTAGGAAACTTCTAATATATTACATTTCCATACTATAACTCAAATGGCCCTTCATTTTATCTCTCTCTCTCTCCTATTTCCTCCATCCTTCTCATCGTCTCTTCCTCTCCCCACTTAATTCTCATTTTCCTGCCCCCCATCAATCCACAACTCTATTCTATTTCCTTTTCCTAGGGAGATCTATCTGCCCCCCACTCTGTCCCTTTCTCTATATACAACTTCTGTAGTTATACAGATTGTAGCTTGGTTAGTATTGACTTAGCAACTATTCTCCACATATAAAATTCACATATTTCTCTTGGTCTGGGTTACCTCACTCAGGATGATTTTTTTCTAGTTCCATAATCCTGCAAATTTTATTTTTTAAACAGTGACATTCTATTGTGTAAATATAGCACATTTTCTTTATCCATTCTTCTGTTGGGGAGCACCTAGGTTGTTTCCAGTTTCTGGCTATTATTAATAGAGAAACGATGGACATGGTTCCTCTGTGGTAGGATGAAGCATCCTTTGGGTATATGCCTAAGAGTGGTAAAATTGGATCTTGAGATAGCTCGATTCCCATCTTCCTGAAGAACCATCACATTGATTTCCATAGTGGCTGTAAAAATTTGTACTACCACCAGCAATGAATGAGTGTTCCCCTTACTCCATATCCTTGCCAGCATGAGCTGTCATTTGTTTTATTGACAGTCTGGTGAGTGTAAGATGGAATCTTAAAGTAGTTTTGATTTGCATTTCCCTAATGGTTAAAGATGTTCAACATTTCTTTAAGTATTTCTTGGCCATTTGAGTTTCCTCTTTTGAAATTCTCCATTTAGATTAGTATCCCATTTTTTAATTAGATTGTTTTCTTGATATCTAGCTTTTTGAGTTCTTTACATATTTTCAATATAGCTTTCTATAGGATGTGTAGTTGGTAAAATATTTTCCTATTCTGTACGTTGTACTTTGTCCAAATGATAGTGTTCTTTACCATGCAGAAGCTTCTCAGTTTGATGAAGTCCCATTTATTAATTGTTGATCTTAGTGTCTGGGCTAATGGTGTTCTGTTCAGAAAGTCTTTTCCTGTGCCAATAAGTTCAAGGCTATTCTCCACTTTTTCTTCTATCCAGTTCAGTGTGTCTGATTTTATGTTGAGGTCTTTGATGAATTGGGAGTTGAGTTTTCTGCAGGATGATAAGAATGGATCTATTTGCATTCTTCTACATGTGGCCATCTAGTCTGACTAGAACCATTTGTTGAAGATGCTGTCTTTTTTCCAGTGTGTATTTCTGGCTTCTTTATCAAAAATCAGGTGTCCATAGGTATGTGAATTTGTGTCTGGATCTTCAATTGGATTCCATTAATCAGTGTTTCTGTTTTTGTGCCAATGCCATGCTATTTTTATCACTATAGCTTTGTAGCTATTTTACTACTATAGATTTATTGTTATAGCTTTTTATTACTATAGCTTTGTATTTCCCTGAAATAGGGAATAGTGATACCTCCAGGAGATCTCTTATTATTTAGGATTGTTTTAACTATTCTTGGGTTGGTGTGTGTGTGTGTGAGTTTCTGTATGATGCTGAAAATTGTCCTTTCAGATCAATGAAATTGTGTTGGAATTTTGATGGGGATTATTGGATTGAATATGTAGATTGCTTTTTGTAGGTTGGCAATTTTTACAATATTAATTCTACTGATCCATGAGTATGGGAGATCTTTCTATCTTCTGATATCTCCTTCATTTTCTTTCTTCAGTATTTTAAAATTTTTATCATAGAAGTCCTCACTTGTTTGGTTAGAGTCACCCCCAAGGTAGTTTATATTTTTTGAGGTGATGGTAGAAGGTGTTGTTTCCCTGATTTCTTTCTCAGTTTATTTGTATATAAGAAGACTACAGATTTTTTTTAGTTAATTTTGTATTCATCTACTTTGCTGATAATGTCTGTCAGCTTTAGGAGTTTCCTGGTGAAATTTTTGGGGTCACTTATTATAGTATCATACAATCTACAAATAAAGATGGTTTGATTTCTTCCTTTCCAGCTTGTATTCCCTTGATCTCCTTCAGTTGTCTTATGGCTCTAGCTAATACTTTAAGTACTATATTGAATAGGTGTGAAGAGAGTGGATAACCTTGTCTTGTTCTTGATTTTAGTTGAGTTGCTTTGAGTTTCTCTCAAAAGTTGATGTTATCTATAGGCTTATTGTAAATTGTCTTTTGTTGTAGAATATTATTTTAAGACATGTTACATTTGTTTATGCCATGGAACATTTATTTAATGATGCAAAGATGTGTTGCATTCTTTTATGTTGCATTGTTTAACTCTGTGAAGCTGTGTTACTTTGCCTGTCTAAAATACCTGATTGCTCTCATAAAGAGCTGAATGGCCAATAGCAAAGCAGGAGAAAGGATAGGTGGAGCTGGCAGGCAAAGAGAATAATAAGGAGGAGAAAGCTGGGAAGATGGAGATCAAGGAGCAGGAAAAGGAGGAGAGGAGAACACTAGAGGCCAACCACCCAGCCACACAGCCAGCCACAGAGAAAGAAGTAAAGAAATAGAGAAAGATAAAAGGCCAGAGGCGAAAGATAGACAGGATAATTTAAGAAAAGCTGGCTAGAAACAAGACAAACTAAGGCCAGGCATTTATAAGAAAGAATAAGACTCTGTGTGTGATTTATTTGGGATCTGGATTGTGGGTCCCCCAAAAGAGGAAAGAACCAAAAGAGTAAAAAATAACCTACAACAGCCTTTATTGTGTTAAGACATATCTCTTGTATCCCTAAT
This sequence comes from Peromyscus aztecus, assembly GCA_902168405.1. Lineage (NCBI taxonomy): Eukaryota > Metazoa > Chordata > Mammalia > Rodentia > Cricetidae > Peromyscus > Peromyscus aztecus. The sequence continues at coordinate 9,965 of CABHPQ010000348.1, forward strand.
CTCTCCAGGACTTTTATCATGAAGTAGACTTAGATTTTGTCAAAGGCCTTTTCTGTTCTAGTGAGATGATCATGTGGTTTTGTCTTTCAGTTTGTTTATATGGTTGATTATGTTTATTATTTCTGGGATGAAGTTTGCTTGGTCGTGATGGATGATCTTCTTGATGTGTTTTTGGTTGCAAGTATGTTAATGAGAATTTTTGGATCTATGTTCATGAGGAAATAGGGTCTATAATTCTTTTTAATTTTTTGGGTCTTTATACAGTTTATATGGTTTGGGTTATGGGTAACCATGGTTTCATAAACTAGGAAATATCCCTTCTGTTTTTATTTTGTGGAATAATTTGAAGAGTATTGGAATGAACTCTTTTTTAAAAGTGTGGTAGAATTCTGCACTAAAACCACCTGGCCCTGGGCTTCTTTTTTGTTTGGTGGACTTTTAATTACTATGTCTATTTCACTAGGGGCTATAGGTCTGTTTAAACTGCTTATATGATACTGATTTAAATTTGGTAATTGGTATATATTGAGAAAATTATTCTTTTTTTTAGATTTTTCCATTTGGAAGAATACAGGCATTTAAAGTAGGTCCTTATGACTCTGGATTCCCTCAATGTCTATTGTTATGACCCCCTTTTATCTCTAATTTTGTTGATGTGAAATGTTATCTCTGCTTTTAATTTAAATTGGCCAAGGCTTTGTTAATTTTACTAATTTTCTCAAAGAACCAAGTCTTGGTTTCATTAATTCTTTGTAATTTTGTTTATTTGTTTCTATTTTATTGATTACAGCCTGAGTTTGAGTATTTATTGTCATCTACTTTTTGCGTGCAATTTCTTCTTTTTGTTTTAGAGCTTTCAAGTGTGCTTTTAGGTTACTAGTATGAGATCTCTCCATTTTTTTACATAGGCACTTAGTGTTATGAACTTGCTTCTTCCAACAGTCTTCATTGTGTCACAAAAGTTTGTGTGTTTTAATTTTCATTAAATTCTAGAAAATTTTGACCCATTTATGTCTTGACCCATTTTTCTTTCTGTGTTGAATTGTTCAGTTTCCATAGTTTGTAAGCTTGTTGTTGTAGATGACCAGCTTTAATTTGCACGTGTGCATATATAAATGTCTTTTACATCTATTTGATTTATACATCAGTTAGTTTCAGCATTTCAATCTTTGTGGTCAGATAAGATGCAGGGTGTTATTTCAATTTTCTTGTATCTGTTGAGACTTACTTTGTTCCCAAGGATGTGGTCAATTTTGTAGAAAGTTCCATGAGGTGCTGAGAAGAAGGTCTATTCTTTTGATTTGGGTGAAATGTTCTGTAAATATGTTAGGTACATTTGATTATAACTTCAGTTAACTCCAGCATTTTTCTGTTTAGTTTTTTTCCTGGATGACCTGTCTATTGGTATGAGTCAGGTATAGAAGTCTCCCACTATCCTTGGGAGATATGTGATTTAAGCTATAGAAGTGTTGGGTGCCCTTGTGTTTGGGGAACAGATGTTAAGAATTGCAATGTCCTATTGGTGAATTTTTCCTTTGATGAGTATGTATTGACTTTCTCTATCTCTTCTGATTAGTTTTGGTTTGAAGTCTGTTTTGTCAGATATTAAAATGGCTACTCAAGCTTATTTCTTATGTCCACTTTTCTTGGAATATATTTTCCAACACTTTACCGGGAGGTGATGTCTATCCTTGATGTTTACGTGTGTTTCTTGGATGTGTCAGAGGATGGATCCTGTTTTCATATCCATTCTGCTAGTCTGTGCGTTTTTATCAGAGAATTAAGACACTTAATGTTGAGAGATATCAAGGATCAATGGTAGTTGATTCTTGTTATTTTGTTGTTGGTGTATGTATTTGCCCTCCTTTGATTTGCTGGTCTGTGGTTATTTATTCCTTGTGTTTTCTTGGGTATGGTTAATCTCTTTAGGTTGTTGTTTCCTTATAGCATTTTCTGTAAGGTAAATTTGTATATAGCTTTTGCTTAAATTTGGTTTTTATCATAGAATGTCTTATTTTCTCCATCTATTGTGATTGAAAATTTTCCTGTTTATATTAGTCTAAACTGGCATCTGTCATCTCTTTAAATCTGCAGAATATCTTTCCAGGCTCTTCTGGCTTTTAGAGTCTCCATTGAGAAGTCACATGTAATTCTAATAGGGCTGCCTTTATATGTTACTTGGTCTTTTCCCCTTGCAGCTTTTAATATTCTTTCTTTGTTCTGTATGTTTAGTGTTTTGAATATTATGTGCCTGGGGGATTTTCTTTTCTGGTCCAGTCTATTTGGTGTTATGTAAGCTTCTTGTATCTTTAAAGGCATGTCCTTCTTTAGGTTAGGGAAATTTTTTTCTATGATTTTGTTGAAAACGTTTTCTGGGCCTTTGGCCTGGGTTTCCTCTCCTTCTTCTATTTCTATTATTCTCAGAGTTGGTCTCTTGGTCTTTTCATAGTATCCCAGATTTCCAGGATAGTGTGTGTGTGTGTGTGTGTGTGTGTGTGTGTGTGTGTTGTTGTTGTTGTTTTGTTTTAACATCTTCTTTGACTGAGGTCTCCATTTCTTGTATTGTGCCTTCAATGCCTCAGATTCACTCTTCCATTTCTTGTATTCTGTTGGCAATGTTTGCCTCTATGGTTCCTATTTGAGTTCCTAAATTTTTCATTTCCAGATTTTCCTTATTTGGATTTCCTTTATTTGTTCTATTTCCACTTTTAGGCCTTGAACTGTTTTGTTCATTTCCTTCCACTGCTTGTTTGTGTTTTTATAGATTTCTTTAAGGGATTGATTCATTTCCTCTTTAAAGGCCCCTATCACATTCATCAAGGCTATTTTTAAGGTCTTTGTCTTGTGCTTCAGCTACGTTGCAATTCTCAGGCCCACAGTGGAAGGGTTGCTGGGCCCTAGTGAAGATGTATTGTCCTGGCAGTTATTGATTGTGTTTTTATGCTAGCATCTAGGTATCTGGGTTTGAGAAGATTCAAGGTGCTGATATCTGGTCTTGTCTTCATTTGGGTGGATGTTTTGTTTCTTGCTTTCTGTTGCCTCTCTTGTTCTTAGGAGGGTGTGGTAGCTGTGTGTTTCCTGGTAGGGAATTCTTCTGGGATCCTGATTGGTATGGCCACTGGGGGTTCTGGGTACAGTGAGTTTATGTATTGGGAGCTGACATTTAGGAATGGGGATTGGTTAGGAGGAGGGTCTCTGGGGTCTAGTGTCTCTGGGGTCTAGTGGATGGAGGAAAGCAGAGTGTTCTGCCAGGTCTGCTCAGTCCCCTGAGAATGGGGCAGAGAGTGAGGAGAGGCCACAGCAGGTAGTCTGCTAAAGAGCTTGTGATGAGACTGGGGGATTGGATTTGGAGGAGAGAATGGAGAGTGAAGATCTAAAGCTAGCCTACCTGCTTTGTTGGCCTATTTGCTTCTCTAGCAGGCTTGAATGACAAGTTCTTGTAGGGTATCTCCTGGAATTGGGGGCTGGGAAAAAGTGATGAGTTGGGGGAAAACAAGATTGAATCTGTGTGATCCACCAGAGCTAGGGAAGGGGACCAGAGGAGGCTGCATTAGATGGTCTGCTATAGAGCTGGGAGTGAGATTAGGGAGTTGGATTTGGAGAGTTGGAGGAGAGGTGAAGATCTGCAGTTAGCCTCCCTGCTTCCCTGGCCAGAGTAGCTTTTGGGTTCCCTGAGAATGCCTCCTGGAGTTGGGGGCTGGGATAAAGCAATGAGTGAGGGGAAGGGGGTTTGAAAGGAAAGATCTGTGTGATCTACTGGATGTGGGGGCAGAGTGGAAAGGGAGACTGTAGCAGAAGGTCTGCTACAGAGCTGTGGGTGACACTGGGGGATTAGATTTGGAGGAGAGAAGGGAGAGGTGAAGATCTGCAGCTAGCCCTCCTGCTTCTCTGGCCAGAGTCTGATTGTGACTTTCAAAGGGTGAGAGATGATAAAAAATGGCTGTCATGGAACCATGCTGTAAGCACTGGTGGGGTGCCCCCGGGAACTAACGCTCAGCAAGGTTTACTGTCAGTCATGAGTCACAGGCTCTGTCCTGGGCTCTCTTCTTTTCTGAGTAGTACTGACGAAAAATGTTGTGGTTTTCTTTAGACCTTTACATTCTCGCCTTTCCTCTTGGCCTTCATTCCTCAAATATTGCCTCACTAAACTCATGCTGGCTCAGGCTTTGCCATATTTTCAGAAACATTACTCTAAGCCCTCTCTCCTTTGAGATATCTTGAAACTTCCGGTTTTTTTTTAAATTTAATTTTTTTAAAAGATTTATTTATTTATTATGCATACAGTGTTCTGCCTGCATGTATCCCTGCAGGTCAGAAGAGGGCACAAGATTTCATTACAGATGGTTGTGAACCACCATATGGGTTCTGGGAATTGAACTCAGGACCTCTGGAAGAACAGTCAGTGTTCTTAACCTCTGAGTCATCCCTCCAGCCCTAAATTTAAAAATTTAATTTGAAGGATTTTATATAAGAGTACAATATTTATATCATTTCTAACTTCCTGCCCCCAACTTCTCCCACGTTTTATCCACTCCCTCTTAATCCATGACCTCTTCCTTAATTAATATTATACACACATACACACACACACACACTCACACATACACAACCTGTTGGGTATATAAGTATATATATATATATATACTTTCAATCTGGCATGAGACAAATGCACCTGAGTATAGAGCAAAAAAACCTAGGATCAAATACTGGAGCCTGTATTTTTTGGCCTTTTAAGCACATTTCCAAGGAAAGGAAATGTCCTCAAGGGCCCTTGGTTGCTCTTCTTTAGACATATGATGAACTGACTAATTTAGCATTGCATGTATCTTCTCCTTTTCCTTTAGATGCAAAGCTAAAGTCATGAGGAAGCTCATTGAGGAGTTGTTTGAAACACACACACACACACATACACACACACACACACACACACACACACACACACACCCCTTATAATAAAGAGGTGCTAGGACTAGGTTGTATCTGAGAGATGTGAAACAAACACTATAAATATAGAACAGGGATGGGAGGAGGGGGAGGAGCTAATCTTTACATATACTTTCTTACACTAAAACGTGAGGAAGTATGACCTGAGGAGAGAGACTGGTGTGCTAGAAAGACAATGAGTGCTTGTTTCCAAGCCGCTGTGCCCGACTCTCTTTCTGCTCTCTGCTTCCTTTCCTTATACCCAACGTTAACATGGTGTATTTAATTGAGCCCTAGGAGGGAGGTGGTGGGCAAGAATAGGTTCTCTGAATTCTCAGCTAACCTCTGGTGACATGGGAGGTTATAGTGAGAGGCATTGAGACACACAGCCCTGGTTCTGGACAGTGACATTCTCATGTTTGGGTGGGAATATTACGGACATATTAATTCATTTAATTGAAACTCAGTTTTAAATGTATTACTCACATTAAAAGGTACTTGTATGTGATTAATGATTGATTAATCATTAATCATAAGAATGATTAAACACTGATTATCAAGCTAAGTATGATGATGACAGACATAGATACAACCTTGAATTCCAAAGAGTGATTTTGGTTCCTTCCACCTCCATCCCATTCTGTACTCTTGGTAAAGATAAGGGAATCTACTGGGTTTTGTCTCTTATTTACCCTGTATCCTTTCCCTTCTTTCATGTTCTTATGGCATAAGTGCCAGAAACTGAATTGTGGTCCTCTATAAGAGCAGCAAGTGCCCTAAGCACTGAACTCTCTCTCTAATCCTAAATGTATTGATCATATCTACTCTTCACTCCATCTCCCTGACTCATCCCCAGGCTCTCCCCAACACATCCCCCTTTCAACTTCATGTCTTTTTTTTTTAAAATCTACTGTTTCCAATTGGGACCTAATACCTCCCAGCACTATGAAAGCTAGCCAGCAGGGATGAAGCTTCCAGGTCATTAACAGCTTGACTTGGTCATGTTTTTAATTCAAGTGTGTTTTGTCTTCAGCAATAGGGTCTTACTGTCAAGTTTTGAAGTATAGCCAAGAAATATGGCAATAGCCTGCCCATATGCATAAGGGTAAAGAGTCATCTACTGAAGCCTGAAAACTGCTAGTGGACACCCATCAAAGAAAAATTACTGTCCTTCCCCCAGCAGCCATGAACTGCCAATAGCTCCTCAGCTAGGGATGGGGCCTCAGGAGCCCCTTTCTACTGTATGCTGAAAATTTTAGCCTGATTGATCTTGTGTAAGTCCCATACACGTAACTACAGATTCTATTATTTAATATGCATAACAGCCATATTATGTCCAGAGCACAGCATTCCCCAGCACTCGATGCTATTTTTCATTCTGAGATTTAAGATATTTCATCGAAATTATGAAATCTGTGGGCAAAGCACATGTTGGAAAAGTATGAGAACCTGGATTTGGATCCCAGATTCTATGCAGAAATGTAATCTCAGTGCTCTTGCCATGAGATGGGAAGTGGAGGCAGAAGCCCCAAAGACTTGTGGGTCAGCTGGCCTGACATCTGCAGCAGGAAACAGGAGACCCTGTGTCAAGAAAGGTGGAAGGTGAGAACCAATGCCTGAGGTTGTCCTTTTACCATCACACATGCTGTGGCACGTACATGTGCAAATTTACATACATTAACACATGCAATGCATCACACACACAAATAGAAAGAACAAGGAATTGCTAGTAGTTAAATTCATTCTATAAGTTTAATAAAAAAAACCCTCTAGAACAAATTAAACATTATGAGCTAATTTTTTAAATGGGTAAAATTCTTACACTAATAAAAGATTTAATTATATGTGGGCATTCCCACAAATTCAGAATGTAACTTGAGTTTAAAAATCTCAGGCTCCATTGACAAGTGGAAATGGGTAGGTTAGAATCAGAGATGTCTCTCAAGGGTGGCAGATTCTATTTATCTGGAGATGGAGGAGAATGTTTAGAGTTTTAATTTGATTTGCCTCACATTTGTAGCAAGAGCTGACATTTGAAGAACACAGATGGGGACCCATTTTGGGAAGCGGCCTACAACTATGTATCTATCAACATTAATGCTAAAACACTGAATCACGTTTTACCAAGGGTGTGTCGTGCTCTGGACACTCTACTGAGCATTATATTGTACAATTCCATCTCAAGCAATCACTCAAGCTACCATCACGGTGTGAAGAATCTGGGACTTCAAAGTATAAAACACAGGAGCCGGGAACCACTCTGCCTCCAGAACAGGACCCTCACGAGCCTAACCACTTTGCTTTTCTGATCTTGTTTTCACTTCTCGTTTGTGACCACAGAATAGGGTGTCTACGCAGTTCACAGCTACCCATGTTGAATTCTTTCTCAGGAATCGAGCGAGCTCTGAGTGTCAACCACGGTGTCACTCAGGCTCTGACAGATGGGTACCACCCAAATGAGCCTTTGCTCAATTCTGAGAACTGTGCCAGCATTGTCTCTAACCACCATCCCACTTGGTTTCCAGTCTTATCTGTAAAATGTCACCTTTCGCTCTTTGATGTAGCACAGCTACACCTGTGGCTTGTCCAGTGAGCTTGGACTTACGTACTTTCCACCTTATAAGAAACCTGTGAAATACCTTCACAAGAGTTTTTTTTTTTTTTCCTGGTTTCTCGTGTTTACTTTAGGTACTTGGAATATTTTTTATTATGCATCCTTTACATTCTTAATGATAATCTTCTGAGATGCTTTCTATACATTTTGCTAATTTAATCAAGATTCTCTTCAATTCTTAAAAAGTCAAATGCACATTAGCAATTTAAATATTTGCATAATTTCTTTATAATTTTTTTACTAGTTATCTTGCTTAGTTTCTAATAACTTTAATTAGTTTTTAGTTAGTACTTTTTAGATGTTTGCCTTATAAGTTTCAGTTGTATTTAAATAATAGTAATTTCAAACATTTAGTTAAAATCTTTTCCTTAATGTTTTCAGAGTAGTATCATGGGATCTCTCCATTTTTATATTGATTTTAATTTTAATAAAGCACATTGACTATTTCTCTTTAATTATTCATGATAAAGTGTTTCAGACCAAGACATATGTCCACACAGCATGATTAATGTCCATCTATGTTTAGTTGAACAATAATTTTGAATAATAGGGAAGTTTCATTAGCATTGTAAATAAGTATATCAAGTTGCATATAACTTTTCCCTTAATTTCTTTTTAAAAGATTTATTTTATTATTTTTAATGTATCTGTTGGTGTGTGTTTGTGTGTGTACATGTGCATGTCTGTAGAAGCCAGAAAAGGGCAGATCTGAGTTTACTGACATGGCTATTGGGAGCTGAATTCTGGTCCTCTGCAAGAGCAGCAAATCCTCTTAACCTCTCAGCAAACCTCTCAAATCCCACTCTTAGTTTTATAAATTTCAATAGTATTTCCACATTATAAGTATTTGTATGTTTACACTTGCCAGTTTTACATCAGTATGGCGAATAGCAATGACAATTGTGAAGAGAGAAGTTTTACAGTCATCCACTTCCCCTAACTCTTTCAACTTTTTTGCTTCCTCTTTCACAGTGATCCCTGAATCTTGGGAGAAGGATGTGTGATATAGATATCACATTTAGAGCTTGGAAAGTCTTCAGTCCCTTATCCTTTGCACACTGATCAGTTGTGGGTCTCTGTGTCAATCACTGTCTAATGTAAAAGGAAAAGGACGCTTCTCTGATAAGGGTTGACACGAACCCTTTTCTCCTTTTGTGGTGAAACTACAGACATAAGAACAAGAACACAAAGATGGGGGTGTGGAGAAGAGGGAGTGGATCTGGGAGAAGTGAGGGCGGGGAGGAGGTGAATACATTGTATGAAATTCTGAAAGAACAAACAAAATGAAAAATAAAGGTTTTTGTTTCCTTTAACTCCCAGTTTTGAGAGGCACCAGTTCATTGTGAAATGTTCCCATTGGGGTGGGGAGGTCTGTACCCTGACAGCACCTCATGGCAGAGAGCCATGGTGGAGCAAACTGTTGACTTTGTGGTTGGGAGGTCAGAGAGAAGGAGGAAGGGTGTTAGTTTCTGTTCTCATTTTGAGGGCACACTACCAGTGGTCTCAGACATCTCACTAAAGCCACACTTCCTTAAAGTTTCACACCCATATGATAGTACCACAGTGGGTGCCAGGACTGTAACCCAGGGTCTTAGAGGGACACACAAGTCCAAATCCAGGGCCGTTTGAAGGAAAAGTCCACATCTTCTTGATTTATTTCAGATAGAAGGATGGATGGTTTTCATTTTCTGTTATTTTCCCCCTGAGATTGTTGAATTCATTCACAAGAATTACTTTCATTGGTTAATTAGGAATGTGCTGAGGAAGATAGCAACCAAGGTGTTTCATTAAAGTCATTTGAGTGTTTTTAAACATTCTAAAATCAAGTTTAGCATAGAAACACAGGGATTCAAATGATTCATAGTGTAAGGTATAAAAAAATCCCACCGGAGTGATTCCAGACATTTTGGCTATGTAGAAAATTACTGAAAAAAAAACAAAACAGTGAAATGAACTAGGGGTTTCCAGCCGTCATTTAATGTGGAATTACTTGTTTTCTTTGGGATGGTTTTATTTACATCATTTAGTAGCAGTATTTTTAAATGAGAATATTTCTTAGTTTCATTTTAAAAATGTATTATTCAGTTTGGGTGACAGATTAGTAACATTTCACTTCAGGAATCTGAAGCCTTATCCTTCAGTGCCTTAAACAATTTTAAGGTCGCTTTCTTCTGCTTCTTCTGTCTCAGACCTGAGTCTACCAGACTGGACTGACTCCCCAGGGGAGACCTTGCCTTGGAGGAGGTGGGAATGGGGGGTGGATTGGGTGGGAGGGCTGAGGGGTGGGAGGAGGGAGGACAGGGAATCCGTGGCTGATATGTGAAATTAAGTTAACTATAAAATAAAAATATTAAAAAAAATTTTAATAGCCCTCTTCTTGGGAAAACTTTGATAATTTTAAGTAAATCCATCATGTGGAATTGCACTGCTCTTTCTGGGAGTTTAGTCATCCATCTGTAAAGGTAGTGCTCCTGTTAAAACAAATGGTCTAGTCAATACTTTACTTAGGAGTGAGACTTTTGTAAATTTTAATTTCCAATAATTTTTCCTCTTGTTATTAGTTTGTTGATTGATGATCTTTGTCAATTTCAACTGGAACAAGAGTTCTGGTGAGTGATGCTTTCTTTTATCTTATCTTGGCTGCCAAAAAAGAAGGACTTAGTCAAATGCACATCCACCGGGGTATAGGTGTTATCTATCTATCTATCTATCTATCTATCTATCTATCTATCCATCCATCTATCTCCCTCCCTCTCTCTGTCATAGAGAGACTATGAGGTTTTACCCAGAAGGAGCCATCTTTAAAATTTTAGTTAAACAATTGGCTTATAGCAGAGTTCTGACATGGATATTGAAACATGATACTGTTTCAAGGTAGTTGTTAAGAGAACCTTGGTGAAGATGCAGAGAATTCTGCAGAAGAAATGTCAAGTGCAATTAGATAAACAAACTCTGAAGCTTAAGGAGGGCCCATGATAGTGACACCAAGTATTGGAGTGGCATGATTTTTATTGACAGACAAATCAAAACATGGATCCCAACCATATCAAAATGAATTTTGAATTTTCAATGAAATAATTTATCATAACTTATTACTTAGGAAGAAGTTTAAAACTTAACATTTATGGCATTACATATTCAAAGAATCAACGAAGTGGACAATCTTGAACCTTGAAATTTTTCCTGGAAAAAGACCATGCTTGAGTGTTCTCTGCTTGAAAGAACTGGTTTCTGATTACTATGGCTTTTCTACCATGGTTTCTACCTGTCCCACAGCATCTACATAGAAAACAGGTAAGCTTCACCTTATGGCACATGCACACCAAACCACTTGCATTTTCATGGTCAGTTCTAGTATTTGTGACAATTCCAATTTATCTATCTATCTATCTATCTATCTATCTATCTATCTATCTATCTATCTAGGGGTGTGTCTCATCATGTAGTTCATGCTGACCTGGAAATTGCTATGTGCTCCAAGTGAACTCTCAATACCCCATCTTCATTAGCCCAAGTGCAATTGAAATTACAGTCATGGACCACCATAGAGACTAAATTTCAATTTTTATAGAAATTCTTCTATACTTTCATGAGAAGAGAATGTGCGGAAAGGAATGCATGGTAGAAACAAATAATATAGCATGATGGATGAATAATATGCACACTACTTAAACAGTAGACACACTGAATGGTGTGCAATATATTAAATGGTTCACATAATGTATGAGTAATATGCATAATGGATGAATAATGCAGTGAATGGCAATTTAGAATAATACAGTGAATGGTATTTAGAAAAGTTTTGGATCAGCACCTATAGCTGACCATAGTAGGTAATAGTTGCCAGGGCTGTCTAGCTCCAGTGTAAAAGCTTTGAAATTCACACTAAATTTGGAATTTACCTCTTATGCCAGCATGTCATCTGAAGAATTCAACCTGGGGAGAAACAGGATCACATTTTTGGAAAGAGATTTGAGATGAAACTAGAGTAAAGACAGAGACATATTAGGAGGCTGTAGAAATAAGCACACTCAGGGGAGAGACACTCACCCTGAGTAAATAAATAAGTAAGCAACAATACCAAGAGAAATATGTGTTTGGAAAAAGAGTGGGAAGCTTAAAGTGGCAGCAGAGGCATTTCTGTGAATGTGGCTGAATTACATAATTGATTCCCATTCCTGTTCATATGAGGATGGAACACCTGCTCTGTTTACCAGTGCTCTCACAGGGATCTTTGACAGCACCTTCTGCATGAGAGTTTTCATTTGCCTGCCTTGATTGCAGTAGAATCTGATATCAGATAAATGCTCCACAAGTGTATTCATTTTAATGGTCAGTGACTCTTGTATTCATGGAATTATGGTAGAAACAAATCTGAGGCACATTGGCTCTAACAACAGAATAGTAGAATCATTTTTGAGAAACTGCAAGTGATGGAGATAGCAGAGTCTATTATTTAGATGTCAAGTCTATATCTCATTCTCCCTCCTCTATATAAGATAAGGCCAAGTGAGAGGAAGTTCACAGCTATAGAACATTCTCTTTATAAATCATTGCAGCAGATTTTTTTGTATCTCATTTCATTAATCTCAAAACACATACCAACAGATACTGCTATCCTTTCTAAAATTAGAAGCAGAGGTTAACCCTGGACAGCTTAGAAATTCCTGATGGAACTACATGGTTCTGTAGTATGTATTAATTTTTTTAAGTTCATGTTCAACAGGAAGCAACCCCTTTACAGTCTTTGGTAATCTAAGTGTTCTTGATATTTCTAATTATTTTTTGTAGCAATGGTTTCTCAACCTGTGAGTTGTGACCCCTCAGGCTGCATATCAGATATTTACATTATGATTCACAACAGTAGCAAAATTACAATTATAAAGTAGCAACAAAATAATTTTATGGTTGGGGGGTCACCACAACATGAGGAACTGTGTTAAAGGATTTCAGCATTAGGAGAACCACTGTTTTATAGCAATAGAATTGCTGACTAAGCTGCTCTTTGTCACATTCTTAGATAACTTGGAAAAATGCTGTATTCACAAGACATTCTTTTTTATATTATATTATCTTGGCCAAAGATTTGACTGTAAGAGGTGGCAAGCTTCCAGACCCCAGGTTTGTGCCTTTTCTCTTCTTCTGAGGCAATTAATAGCAAGCGTTTGGAACCTGTGTCCTCCACTCTTCACAGTCCTCTGCTGGGAATACATTTTCGGGGTCTGGATGGAGGGGTGTTCAACTTTTTTCTGTACTGCTGTGCTCCTCTCTGCCTTGTGATACAAAGTAATCTGTTACAACCCCATTTTTTTGAAGATGTCTGTTTTTTGTTGCACTGTAATTAACTCTGCAAACAAAGGCTAAAAGAAAGTGTTTCAAAAGCCTCTGTTTCTGTAGATCAAGACTCTGATTTTAGCTTAGCTGGGTCTTGGCTTAAGTTCTGACAAGAATTTTCCCCTTGGGATTGGCTCTGCTGTAGTCTCACTGCTTCTGATCCTTTTCCATGGCCATATGAGAAGATTCATTTCCTCTCTCATGCAGAAACTGTAACACTTTACTTTGACACCAGGGAATACAAAGCTATCAAATTCTTTTCGGATACTTTCCAAAAATTCCTGTGACTTGTGCTTGTTGATACAAATCACTGAACAGTGGCTCACTCACAGAGGTGGTGTCTACCCTCTCTTTATGTCCCACCCATTCTTTCTGCATAGCATAATGAATAAAGAACAAATACTTTTCATCATTTCTGTTCTAAAGTGTAGTGATACTGTGTCCCCCAATATATTGTGCACCCTAATAAACTTATCTGGGGTCAGAGAACAGAACAG
>CABHPQ010000348.1:23342-35644 GCA_902168405.1 Peromyscus aztecus
CAAGGTGATGTTGGATCTGGCTTGTTCTGTTTCTCTGATCTTTCAGCGTTCACCTTAATACCTGGCTCTGGGTTTGCTTTTATTAATAAGATCTTTTAAGATTTGTGCTACACTAAAGGACATTCCACCCTTGAGTCCAGACCAGGGAGGAGTTCACATCTTAGAAGTCCCCAGAAAGTGCTGGACTTTTTTTCTATTTACCATAACTGTTCCTGGCTACTTAAGATATGTTAGTGATTAAACTCCCTTATCAGTTTATGCACACCCATCTGTCCCCGAGACAGCCAGCAGATTCTTCTGGGTGTTAAAAATAAATAATATTACACACATAAATAGAGAAGTGGAAATGGGAAGAGAGAAAAGACCAAAAAGTAGGTCATTGCAAAAATATGTAAGGTATATTCTCCAAGCACTGCTGGTCCTAGGATGAGAAAGTGACAAGGAAAATCAGAGAGCTGCTCTTCAGTCTTGTTTCCCACAGAACCAGGGATAGACTTGACTCAGAGCCAATAATAAAATAATGGCATGAGGAGAGTGTTCAGCACCAACAACAGAAACAACAGAAAATTTGAAGCTGGAAGTTACTAAGCAGAGCGCATTATTACATCAATTTGTACCTCTTTGCTTCTTCAGGGCTCTCAGACAGGACCATATGCATGCTGACCTGTCAGAGCAATACAGACAACACTACTTTTTTCCTGATGTGATTGGGTTGTTGCACATATGAACTCGTAGTAGTTGTCACAGCATGTACAAGACTCACACAAGATCAAGCCAAGCAAAATTCCAGCATGGAAGTGGGAGGGGCTTATGAAGTCCCACCACTAGTTGAGGAACTATTGGCAGTTGATGGCTTCTAGGGAGGGAGAGTCACTTTTCTTCAGAGGTAAGGACTCTGAGAGGCTGCCTATCCATTGCTCCAATAGATTGTTCTACACTCATGTACGTATAGACAGTACTAGGTGGACTTGGTGGGTTTGAAAAGGAAAGAATGTGAGAAGTTTGGAGGGAAAAGTGATGAGGAGTTACAGAAGAATTGGAGGAATGGCAAAGGGCAGTGGATTTAGTCAAAATGCATGTGTATTACAAAATTCTCAAACAACAGAAAATTTGAAGCTCAAAGTTACTAAGCAGGACACATTATTGCTAAGGCTCAGAAAAATGATACACTGAAATCTGGTGTCTTGACATTCTGAACTAGACAAACTGTTTTAGAATTTGGGTCTCTTTGACCCACCTGTTTCCTCTTTATCTAAATCATGTCTGGGTTTTTTATTTTTCCTTAGAAGCACAGAAAAGGCTTAGCTGACCATGGAAGTTATCTTCCCAGAAGGAAAATAGTTATTGTGAAATCTTATTAGCCAGCAAAGATAAGATGAAAATCAAATACTACATCTGCAGTCGAGGGGAAATTTTTCGGGGGGAGCTGTCTCTTCTTTGAGCCCATCTAACTCTCCTGAAAGTCACTCAAGACCCTCAAAGTTACTTCCACTCTCCAAGTTCCCCCACCCTTGTGAAGAGTATATGAATTTCTTTTTTCTTTTTTTATATTAAGAAAATTTTCATTCATTTTACACACCAATCAAAGATCCCCCTCTTCTCTCCTCCCACCCCCAGTCTCCCCTTCCCAACTCACCCTCCACTCCAACCCACAAGAAGGCAAGGCCTCCCATGGGGAGGCACATCCACTAGAGGCAAGTCCAAGCCCTTCCCCCTGCCTCAAGGCTGCATGAGTGTCCCATCATAGGTAGTGGGCTTCCAAAAGCCTGCTCATGCACCAGAGATGTATTCTGATCCTACCACCAGGGGGCCTCCCAAGCAGAGCAAGCTACACAACTGTCTCGCCATACAGAGGGCCTAGTCCAGTCCCATGCAGGCTCCACAGCCATTGATCCAACTTTCGTGAGTTCCCTCTAGTTTGGTTTGGTCATCCCTGCGTGTTTCCCCATCATGATCCTGATGCACTTGCTCATAGAATCTCCCTTCTCTCTCTTTGACTGGACTCCTGGAGCTCTGTCTGGTGATTGGCTGTGGATATCTGCATCTGCTTCCATCAGTCATTAGAGAAAAGCTCTGTGATGACAGTTAGGGTATTCACTGGTCTGATCTCTGGGACAAGTCAGTTCAGTTCAGGTACCCTTTCCACTTTTGCTAATAGTTCAGGCTGGGGTCATCCTTGGGGATTTCTGGCAAATTCCCTAGCACCAGGTTTCTCTCTATCCTATGATATCTCTCTATCATGGTATCTCTTTCATTGCTTTCCTCCTCCCTCCATGTTCCAGCTCAACCATCCTATTCCCTTATGTTCTCATCTCCTATCCCCTACCCTCCATTGCCCATCACTCATCCCCAGTTTACTATTCCATCTATTTCCCCTTCCCAGGGCAGTCCATGTGTCCCTCTTTGGGTTTTCCCTGTTAGTTAGCTTCTCTGGAGTTGCCGGTTGTTGCCTGATTACCCTTTGCATTATATCTATTATCCACTTATGAGTGGGTACATAACATGTTTGCCCTTCTGAGTCTGGGTTACCTCACTCAGGATGATATATTCTAGTTCCATCCATTTGCCTGTAAATTTCATGATGCCATGTTTTCCTCTGCTGAGTAGTACTCCATTGTGTATATGTACCACATTTTATTTATCCATTCTTCAGTTGACAGGTATCTAGGTTGTTTCCAGGTTCTGGATATTACAAATAATGCTGCTATGAACATAGTTGAGCATATGTCCTTATGGTATGATTGAGCATTCCTTGGGTATATGCCCAAGAGTGGTATAGCTGGGTCTTGAGGAAGATTGATTCCCAGTTTTCTGAGAAACCGCCATATTGATTTCTAAAGTGGCTGTACAAGTTTGCATTCCCACCAACAGTGGAGGAGTGTTCCCCTTGCTCCACATCTTCTCCAACAAGCTGTCTTCAGTGTTTTTGATCTTAGCCATTCTAACAGGTGTAAGATGGTATCTCAGAGTCGTTTTGACTTGCATTTCCCTGATGACTAAGGATACTGAGCAGTTCCTTAAATGTCTTTCAGCCATTTGAGATTTTTCTGTTGGGAATTCTTTGTTTAGCTCTGCAGCCCATTTTTTTAATTGGACTGTTGGGTATTTTGATGTCTAGTTTCTTGAGTTCTTTATATATTCTGGAGATCAACCCTCTGTCAGATGTGGGGTTGGTGAAGATCTTTTTCCATTCTGTAGGCTGTCGTTTTGTCTTATTGACCATGTCCTTTGCCCTACAAAAGCTTCTCACTTTCAGGAGGTCCCATTTATTAATTGTTGCTCTCAGTGTCTGTGATAATGTTATATTTAGGAAGTAATCTCCAGTGCCAATGAGTTCAAGACTACTTCCTATTTTCTCTTCTATCAGGTTCAGAGTAACTGGATTTATATTGCGGTCATTGATCCCCTTGGACTTAAGTTTTGTGCATGGTGACAGATATGGATCCATTTGCATTCTTCAACATGTTGACATGCAGTTATGCCAGCACCATTTGTTGAACATGCTTTCTATTTTCCATTGTACAGTTTTGGCTTCTTTGTAAAAAATTAGGTGTTCATACATGTGAGGATTAATGTCAGGGTCTTCAACTTGATTCCATTGATTCACATGTCAGTTTTTATGCCAGTACCAAGCTGTTTTTATTACTGTAGCTCTATAGTAGAGCTTGAAGTCAGGGATCGCGATGCCTCCAGAGGTTGTTTTATTGTACAGAATTCTTTTGGCTATCCTGGGTTTTTTGTTTTTCCATATGAAGTTGAGTATTGTTCTTTCCAGGTCTACGAAGAATTGTATTGGGATTTTGATGGGGATTGCATTGAATCTCTAGATTGCTTTTAGCAATATTGCTATTTTTACTATGTTAATCCTAGCTATCCATGAGCATGGGAGATTTTTCCATTTTCTGTTATTTTCCTCAATTTCTTTCTTCAGAGACTTAAAGTTCTCATCATACAGGTCTTTCACTTGCTTAGTTAAAGTTACCCCAAGGTATTTTATATTATTTGTGGCTATTGTAAAGGGTGATGTTTCTCTGATTTCTTTCTCACTCCAATTATCATTTGTATATAGGAGAGCTACTGATTTTTTTGAGTTAATCTTGTATCCTGCCACATCACTGAAGGTGTTTGCCAGCTGTAGGAGTTCCCTGGTAGAATTTTTGGGGTCACTTATGTATACTATCATATCATCTGCAAATAGTGAAAGTTTGACTTCTTCCTTTCCAATTTCTATCCCTTTGATCTCCCTGTGTTGTCTTATTGCTCTAGCTAGAACTTCAAGCACTATATCGAATAAATATGGGGAGAGTGGACAGCATTGTCTTATTCTTGATTTTAGTGCAATCGCTTTGAGTTTCTCTCCATTTAATTTGATATTGGCTGTTGGCTTGCTGTAAATTGCCTTTATTATGTTTAGTTATGTTCCTTGTATTCCTGATCTCTCTAGTACCTTTATCATGAAGGGGTGTTGGATTTTATCAAAGGCTTTTTCAGCATCTAATGAGATGATCATGTGGTTTTTTTTCTTTCAGTTTGTTTATATGGTGTATAGATAGATTTTCATATATTGAACCATCTTGCATCTCTGGGATGAAGCCTACTTGATCGTGGTGGATAATTTTTTTATGTGTTCTTGGATTCGATTTGCCAATATTTTATTGAGTATTTTTGCATCCATGTTCATGAGGGAGATTGATCTGTAATTCTCTTTTTTTTGTTGCATCTTTGTGTGGTTTGGGTATCAGGGTAACTGTAGCCTCATAAAAAGAGTTTGGTAATATTCCTTCTGTTTCTATTGTGTGGAACAACTTGAAGAGTATTGGAATTAGCTCTTCTTTAAAATTCTGGTAGAATTCTGCACTGAAACCATCTTGTCCTGCACTTTTTTTTTGGTTTGGAAACTTTTAATGAAGTTTCTATTTCCTTAGCGGATATTGGCCTATTTAAATAATTTATCTGGTCTTGATTTAACTTTGGTTTGTGATACCTATCCAGAAAATTGTCCATTTCTTTCATATTTTTCAATTTTATGGAGTACAGGTTTTTGAAGTATGACCTGATGATTCTCTGTATTTCCTCATTGTCTGTTGTTATGTCTCCCTTTTCATTTTTGATTTTGTTGATTTGGATGCTCTCTCTCTGCCTTTTTGATAGTTTGGATAAGGGCTTGTCTATCTTGTTGATTTTCTCAAAGAACCACTCTTTGTTTTATTGATTCTTTGTATTGTTCTCTTTGTTTTTATTTCATTGATTTCAGCCCTCAATTTGATTATTTCCTGATGTCGATTCCTTCTGGGTGAGTTTGCTTCCTTTTGTTCTAGAACTTTCAGGTGTACTGTTAAATCACTAGTATGAGATTTCTCCAACTTCTTTATGTGTGCATTTAGTGCTATGAATTTTCCTCTTAGCACTGCTTTCATAGTGTCCCATAAGTTTGGGTATGTTGTACATTCATTTTCAATGAACTCTAGGAAGTCTTTAATTTCTGTCTTTATTTCTTCCTTGACCCATTGGTGATTCATTTGGGCATTGTTCAGTTTCCATGAAATTGTAGGCTTTCTGTTAATTTTGTTGTTGCTGAAATCTAACTTTAAGCCATATGGTCTGATAGAATACAGGAGGTTATTCCAATTTTTTTTTGTATCTGTTGAGATTTGCTTTGTCACTGAGTATGTGGTCGATTTTAGAGAAAGTTCCATGGGGTGCTGAGAATAAAGTATATTCTCTTTTGTTAGGGTGGAGTGTTCTGTAGATAGCTATCAAGTCCATTTGAGTCATAACTTCTGTTGGGTCCTTTATTTCTCTGTTAAGTTTCGATCTGGCAGATCTGTCCAGTAGTGAGAGAGGGGTGTTGACGTCTCCCACTATTATTGTGTGGGGTTTTATGTGTGGTTTAGTAATGTTTCTTTTACAAATGTGGGTGCCCTTGTATTTGGGGCATAAATGTTCAGAATTGAGACTTCATCTTGGTGGATTTTCCCTGTGATAATTATGTAAAGTCCTTCCTGATCTCTTTTGATTGATTTTACTTTGAAGACTATTTTATTAGATATTAGGATAGCTACACTAGCTTGCTTCTTAAGTCCATTTGATTGGAAATTCCCAATCTTTTACTCAGGGGTAGTGTCTGTCTCCAAAGTTGAGGTGTGTTTCTTGTATGCAGCAGAAAGATGGGTCCTGTTTTTGTATCCATTCTGTTAGCTTGTGTCTTTTTATAGGTGAATTGAGACCATTGATATTAAGGGATATTAATGACCAGTGGTTATTAATTCCTGTTATCTTTTGGCAGTACTGTGTGTGTATATTTCTCTTCTTTGGGATTTACTGCTGTGGGGTTGTCTATTGAACGTGTTTTTGTGGGTGTATCTGACTTCCTTAGGTTGGAATTTTCCTTCTATTGTATTCTGTAGGGTTGGATTTGTGAATAGGTATTGTTTAAATCTGGTTTTGTCTTGCAATTTCTTGTTCACTCTGTCTATGGTGATCGAAAGTTTTGCTGGGTATATTAGTCTAGGCTGGCATCCATGGTCTGTTAGTGTCTGTATTACATCTGTCCAGAATCTTCTGGCTTTCAAAGTCTCCATTGAGAAGTTGGGTGTTATTCTGCCTTTATGAGTCACTTGGCCTTTTTCCTTTGCTGCGCTTAATATTCTTTCTTTCTTCTGTATGTTTATTTGTTTAATTATTATGTACAAGGGGACATTTTTGGGGATATAGTCTATTTAGTGTTCTATAAGCTTCTTGTATCTTCATAGGTATTTCCTTCTTTAAGTTGGGAAAGTTTTCTTCCATGATTTTTTGAATATATTTTCTGTGCCTTTGAGTTGATATTCTTCTCCTTCTTCTATCTCTATTATTCTTAGGTTTGGTCTTTTTATTGTGTTCCAGATTTCCTGGACATTTGAGTTCATATTCTTCTCCTTCTTCTATCTCTATTATTCTTAGCTTTGGTCTTTTTATTGTGTTCCAGATTTCCTGGACATTTTGTGTTATGACTTTTTTGACTTTGGTATTTTCTTTGACTGACAAATCTATTTGCTCTATTGTGTCCTCTACACTAGAGATTCTGTCTTCCATCTCTTGCATTCTGTTGGCTATGCTTGCATCTATGTTTCCTGTTCATTTACTCATATTTTCTATTTCTAGCATTTCCTCTGTTTGTGTCTTCTTCATTGTTTCTATTTCAATTTTCAGATCTTGAACTGTTTCCTTCACATGTTTAATTGATTTTTCATGGTTTTCTTGACTTTCTTTAAGGGATTTATTGATTTCTTCCAATTTTTTGTTTGTTTTTCCTCAATTTCTTTAAGGGGATTTTTCATTTTTTCTTTAAAGGTCTCTAGCATCTTCATGAAGCTATTTTAAAGTCACTTTCTTCTGCTTCTTCTACATTGTGATGTTCAGGTCTTGATGTTGTAGGAAGGCTAGTCTTCCTACAACATGGTAATGCCATATTGCTCTTTATGTTGTTGTATGTATTTTTGCACTGATGTCTGCCCATCTCTTCCTCTAATAGGTACAAGAGGTGCCTTGTCTGAGCAAGCTGCTATTGGTCTACTCTGTGCTCATTGTATCTGTGTCTCAGGAGGCCCCTCTGGGTCCAATCTTAGCTCTTGGTCTAATTGGAGCTGGCATATTCTATATCTCAGGGAGCTGCTCTTGGCCCAATCCAAGCTAGCTGATTCTGTGACTCAGGAAGATAAGAACTCTTGTTCTTATCAGGGCTCTTGGTCCAGTCAGAGCTGACAGATTCTGTGTCTCAGGAAGCCTCTCTTTGTCCAGTGAGAGCTGGCAGATTCTGTTTCTCAGAAGGCCACTCTTGGTTCAGTGAGAGCTGGCAGATTCTTTGTCTCAGAAAGTTATTGGGGTCACAGGCAGATGGGTATTGGGGTAGGGTGTGGGTCTTGTAGATTGCAGGGTCTGATGGGGAGTTTTGGTGGGGGAGCCTGGCCACAGGAGTTTTCCCTGCTGGCCAGCAACTGGGGCAGAGTTGGGTGGGGGTTCCTGGGGACTGGCTGTGTCCCAGGGCCTGGGTCCTAGAGGCCGTATATGAATTTCTTAATCACAACATGCCATCAGGAAATTACTTCTCCATTTCTCCTGTTTTTCTTGTGCAACAAAATAAAACATAGTTGCCAAAGCTTAAACTTTTCAACATAATTTTCTTCTTCTACTAATATTCCCAGACTCATAACTGGAGAAGGATTATATATATTTAATGTAATCCCTGAGAGGTTTTTAAGACAGGATCTTCCTATGCAGACCACATTGGCCTTGAACTCATAATCCTCCTCTGTCTATACCTGATAATGTTGGGATTTTAGGTACAAACTTCTGCATCTAGCTCAATCCTTAAGGTTTTTTTCTTGGTTGTATTTTGTCCAAGGATATAATACAACAATAAAAAAGAGAAGATATAAAAATAATACAGGCAAAATTGATTTCATTATTAAGACATCAAACCTAGATGAAACATCATAGGTATTAGAAGCTGAGAATCTGTCCTTGATAGTATAGGAAAGAGCAAAAAATATTCATGACTTCAGAGCATCAGGTGTCTTCTAATTTATTTTCCAATATGGGAAGTAGACATGAGACATGTACATGAGATTATTTTGTGATAATTGAGTTACACACTTACAATGTCTATGGTTTACGTTTTCATCCAACTGAAATATTAGCACTAAAACTCTGTCTCAGGCTTTGATCTTATTTGAAGAAAGAACAAAAACTGACCCAAAAATATGGCTCAGAAAGGTTTTCCACATTCCTATGAAAATCAATTATATACTAAACACACTGATCTGTATGTAATACTTGCAGATTTTTAAAAAGCATTAGTCATTCTTTCTATTATGTCTATTCAGGGACAAAACAATACACCGAAGTTCAGGTTTTATTCCTAGCTAGACAGAAAGAGGCAAATAAGGTATCCATTGATGCAGAACTGAAATGATAATGAAGTTGAACATTACATATTTGTTCTTAACTTTGCCGAGTTCAAGGACTCTAGTGCATCCACTCCTATGCCAGGCTTGTTTTGAACCTGTTAGAGTTCTGCTTTACTGTAAGTCAGTTGAACACTGCTACATCTAAAGTTTACCAAATACGTAGATGTTTGTCCTTCATGGGTTTATCAGATGACAGTAGGATGGTAGCTATTAATCTATACAGACAACACACCCCATTCATACTGCTAAGTTATTTGTAAAGTAGTGACTCCAGGAGGATGGTTGACAAGAAGTTCTTTTTTTTTGGTTTTTCGAGACAGGGTTTCTCTGTGTAGCTTTGCGCCTTTCCTGGAGCTCACTTGGTAGCCCAGGCTGGCCTTGAACTCACAGACATCCGCCTGCCTCTGCCTCCCAAGTGCTGGGATTAAAGGCGTGCGCCACCAACGCCCGGCCAAGAAGTTCTTAAAATTCATCCTTCTTACAAAAAAACCCTAAACAGTGAATAAACAAATAAACATTTTCATGGAAATGAAAGAGAACACAGAGCTACAGTACAAGGATATCGTAAGCCATACAGAGCAGTTACTCAGATGGCTATATTTTATTTTGGAGGGGGTGTTAATGAAACCAGGACCCTCATGACCTTTGTTGCCCTGCCTTCACAGGAAATGAGTATACACAGTCTTGCCTCTTAGGAGTTAGTTACAGAATTTCCCACTCTGGGGTATAGAGTCTTGACAGAACGAAACAGTCATCCCTCCCTCCCAGTACCTGATAGACATGATGCCTTCTCTGCTTGGGAAATGGTGCGATTGTTGTGTCAAGCAGGTGCACTTCAAAGAGCCTTTTCCTCTTGGAGAACTGTAGGGCTGGATGAGATGTGTTTATTGCTCTCTGTGTTATAGTGAAGGTCCATTAAGAGTGAACTCTTTCCTTCTGGTCAAGAGAAATGCAATCTCTGGCCTGGGTGGAGACCTAACATCTGAGTTGGGCAGGTCAATTTCCTGGCTAAGGGACTATTCCTCAGGAAGGTCTTAAGATATGCTAACCATCTTAAAATATGCTAACCAGATGAGAAGATTAATTATTCTTTTAATGAGACAATGTATGTCTCCTTCCAAGAATTCCTGACCCCTGTGCAATGGCTGTAGAGCTGCTATAGGGTTCTTGAGTGTCCATCTCTCAGAAAAGCGGACCTTTGATTCTTCTTCTGTCTTTCTTTCAGTTGCTGGCCAGAGCCTAAGTGTACTTTTTCTGGCACTCTGTGCTCCCTTACTCATTCTCCAAATCCCTCATCTGCCTTTGTGTGTGTGTGTGTGTGTGTGTGTGTGTGTGTGTGTGTGTGCAATGAGGGTGCTTATTTTCCATGTGGTAGATGACCTCAGTGCTTAGCTCATTGGCATGGCTTGGCTGTCTCTGTTCCCCTTTTCTCTCTTCTTTCTTCAGGCAGCTGCTGAGATTTGCAGCTGCTGAGATTTGCAGCTTGCTTGCTTCAGAGTGCTGCTTTTGAAATGCTTGTAAAATTGTCCTCAAGCTTTCTTCTTTGTTCTTCAGTTCTTTTATTGGTTTCCCTTATAATATCAAGAGCAAATAGCCAATACACCTTGCCTTGCTATAACTAGAATAGCTGGAATCTGGGCTACAGTGGTCCTCTGCTCCACAGGTCGTAAGCAGACATATCACTGATTCCCCTGTTTTCTTGAACAAAGTCATAACTGTGTCATGCCTACTTAAAAATTAGATTCCTGTGTACCTGATCTCACAGATTTGAATCCCTGCCCTGTCAACCATAGCAGGACTGAGAGTCACCACTGAATGGTACAACATCCTAATATGCTGCTATTTAGCCCTCATGACTCTCCAGATCCAAACTGCAATTGCATCTTGATGCCCTGAGCCAAAACTTCTTCATTTCCAGAGCCATGTGACTATCTTGCCCCTGCTTCCAAAGTCATAATTATGGCTAAACTGTTTCCTGAGCTTTCAGGATGCTTCAGAGTGACAGATCCCGACTTTGTGTGTGGTTGTTAGCCACCATGACAGTTTCAGGTGAAAGCGTGACTGTCCTGCAAGAAAGGGGAATGTTTTAAAGAGACACTTGTGCTCTTCCCTTGGCAACTGGACTTTTGAAATGGTGGTCCCAAGAAATTGAAATTTTCCCCATGAATTTTGTGCTGTACAAAGGAAGGGGTGAAGTCCTGGCAGTAGCAGAAGAGGATCTGTCTCCTGGAAGAGATTTCTCGAACTTCTGAAAACTTGTCAGACCACCTTGCAGGGGAGAATGGAGTCAAACAATGATGAGTCAGTGTGGGAACCATACTTGGGCCAGGACTGCTTAGATGTGTGCTTTCTTTTATTTCAACTTAAACCTCATGTGGAGACCCAGACAAATCACTTAGGGGTAGGAGAGCTCATTGTACCTCTTGTTTTCTCAGTGTAGCTACATGGAATAAATCTTCTTTCTCAAGTCTTTACTATTAGTTGTGTCTTTAATTTGCCCATTGAGATGAATCTACCTTGTTAAGACCATGAGGGCTCTAACTTCAATGCGACTAGTACTAAATAGAGTTTTAGAAATCACTAAGCCCAAGGTTCAGGATCTGCAGTGACTCTGAGAACACATGCTTTGTATTCTGCTACTGCTATGACTACAGGGGATTGGGTCAGATCCAACTCTTAGAGGGGTCATTTCAGCTAGTTCTCACCATTATGGAGCAAGCGAGACTAAAACATCCCTCAAACCACTACTACTAAGAAAAATCTGTATTCCCCTGCCCCCAAACCTTGCTAATAATTTCTACAGCTTCAACTACGGAGGCACCCTCAGCCACTTGATGACATTCACCACAACTGAAAAGCCATACAGAGCCTGCACCCCAGCATCCTCTGGAACCAGAGAACCATCACATTTCCTCCAGTCCATCTGCTGATGAAAGTTTTGTTTGGTTAAAGCCTCTCTGTAAAAGTTTGAAAGAATGACTACTGAATCAGTACGTAAGATCTCCCTCCATCCCCAACTCTCTTACATCTGGTTATCTCATTCATCTGGTTTCCTTTTGGATGTCACCTCTGGAAACTTTCCTCTTTATTTCCAAAGCTGGGGTCACTGGGGCCCGATGAGGTCTCAGTTTGTTCTATGTTACCTTGTAGAGAACTGATTAGCCAGGATTTTAACATGTTTATTTGTGTGTTGGACTTGTCTGAATTTTCCAGTAGCTTATAAACTCCCCAGTAGCTGAGTTTACTTATATCCTTCTATACCATCTTATCCATGGCATATTGCTTGGTATATGGAAATTTGTCTAAGAAATTATTGAATGAATAAAAATTGCCAACCACTTTCCTTTCATTTTT
>CABHPQ010000348.1:35654-46584 GCA_902168405.1 Peromyscus aztecus
ATTTGGATGCATCTGCCCTTCAAGGGTTCATGAGTCGAATCTATGATCTTCAGTGGGGAAGTGTGGAGGTAGTGGAAACTTTATGAGGTGTGGCCTAGAGGTGAGTCAATACATCATCATCTTTCCACCTCTCCATGTGATCTCCACCTCTCCATGTGATCTCCACCTCTTAGCCACTTTCCCACCATTTTCCCATCTTTCTTGCTGTGTTATACCCAGAGAGCCCTAAAAAAAACCAGCAAGAGCCAAAGTCATGCTTTTGAGACTTCAAAACTATGAGTGAAGTAAATACATTTTTATATAAATTATACAATACCAACTATTTTGATGCAGTAATGGAAAACAGAATAATACTTCCTACATTAAGTCAAGGATTACTTTGTTTTTATCAGTGAACATCCTAGATTCTGGAGGATGACAAGATCATGTAGTAAATTATTGCAATTAAATTTGTCTTAAATGCTTCTTTGACTGAGAAAGGGGTTATTTACTTAATAATTGCAAAGCACTATTTATTTCTTTACAGCCAACATGCTGCCGCTTGATGGACATTTATGGTAAATTTCAAACAGTGGGATTTTATAAAAACCCCACATGAAAAGTATGCATAGATAGTTTTCTAGGGAAAGAAAGGTAACATGAAAATGTGTGAAACTGTCATAAACAGGCATTTGTTAGTTTTTGCTGTTTTGAGAAAGGTTGTCTTTATGAAGCTCTGGCTGGCTACAAGTCACAATCCTTCAGACTCAGACTCCTGGATAATGGGACTCAAGGCATACACCACCAACCTTGTCTGAAATGGGCTTTTAAATGGGTTGAAGGGCTATGATGATGACTTTGGCCTGTTGAGTACACACACTGATATGCCCAGGGAAAGCTGTGCTGTTGTGATCTGAAAGATTGTGACAGACATTGCTTTTTCAGTGCATTCTCCCACCCCTATTCCCCCCCCCAAAAAAAACAACACACACGTCAAAGAGGCAGAATCATTGGATACTTCTGCTAATAAAAGGGGAACTAGTTGTGTTTCTTAGAGAACCTCCACAGGAACCTTTAGGATTCAGAAAAAGTACGGGACTTACGCTGAGTGGCACATGGGCTGTGGGCAAGACATCACATCTGAACAAAGAACCTGAGGCTCATTCTTGGAGACTGATCTTCACCTGATACACAACAGGCTTTCTAATTGAGAGACAAGGTAGGTGCAAACCTGCCTTCCATAGCCTTTTGTGATGATGGTTTTTCATTTCGGATGCTAGGACACCTGGGAGTAGAATAAGGGGGGAAAAAAGAGGCCATGTCACATGGAACAAGCCACCGTTCTGCATGAAGGGAGGGAAGAGTTCACGTTGACGTGTACTTGTGGGGCATTGAGGAGCAATCTGTGTTGCAATGCCGGGGGGGGGGGAGGCAAGAAAAAAAAATAAAGGCCTAGTAAAAGCCAAAAGTGGGTTCGGTATTGTTTTGGATGGCATCATCTCTGGAAAGTCTCCTCTTTATTTCCAAAACTGGGATCACTGGGGTGGGTCTGAGGAGGACTCAGTTTGTTCTGTATTAGCCAGAATTTTAACATGTTTATTTGTGTGTTGACTTGTCTGAATTTTCCAGTTGCTTATAAACTCCCCAGTAGCTGAGTTTATTTATATCCTCCTCCACCATCTTTAAGATCTAAAAAGATCTAAAAGAACTAAAACCTATTTTTAGCTGTTTTTGTTCTTCAAAATAGAAAGCAGCACCTTCACCTTTGATCATTTTATTCATTCTGAACGTCCCTTCTTCCACTGCATTTGTTCTCTTCCAACATGTGTTATTTCTACAGTTCATCAGTTAAGAAACTACCTGCCACATGCAGAATGTGGTGGAGATGATCCAGGTGAAAGTTAAGACCCCAGTCTAACATACTTAGCCTGATCCTGAGATAGACTGTGAGCTGATGTAGGTTCCCACTAATCTTTGGCACTATCCATGCATGGGACACTCAGGTCATAAACTTAAGCTTCTGTGGGAAATCTAGGAGTGAAAGAAGCCTTGAAGATTGTTAGTGTGGCCATTGAAGATTTTTAGTGTGGTCATTGGTTAAGGGTCAGAGGAAACTGCAGACTTTCCTCAGATAGATGAATCATACTTGGAAGAAGAAAATGACTAAAAACTTCTATGAGCTTAAACTACAGCCCACACTTACTGGATCTTAGTCCAGGACTGGCCCTGCCCAGGTCATCACTTTTCCCACATTACCACCATTATCTCGTACAAAGAACGATCCAGGTTCAGACTTCTTGTTGAATCTCCACTTTATTTTATAATTTTGTCCTAGGAGAAGATGACCCTTCTTCTTCATCTTCTTCATGATTCCTTTTAGATCATTCTGACCCATGAAAGAGATGTTCACATAAAAGTGAGGAAACATGACAGGTGCTGGTGCTGATCCACAATGAGTTTGATGCTATTTGAAGGACTGGGGCTGCCTGTGTTTCTCCATCTCTCTACTATGGATAAAAAATAAATACACTATATGTGCCAAAAGTCTCATAAATGTCTCATAGATAATGTAAAACCTTGACAGATCCCTCCCTAGCCTGGAGAACTAACCCTCATGTCTGTGTAATATTCTTTGGCTTTTATGAAAGTTGGAGCACTGAACTCTAGACCATAAAAACACATTTTTTTTTGTCCTTGAGGAATTTATTTGCCTTGTGTCAAAAGTACATTTTTGGGGTGTGAATGTAGGGAGCAGCTGCGTGAATTTACCTGCAGAGTTCCTTAGAAACAGCCAACATCAGCCTCAAATATCCAGAACATGACCCACTTTACCAGAGAATCATGGAAATACTGTAGGAGGCCCTGTTGATACAGAGTCTATCCTGGAGAAGCTTCCAGTCTAACTGGAAAGGAGGCCACAAACTCAGAAGAACCCCCAGTTCTGTTTTGCACTATTGACACACCCACGTGCATTGCCAGACACTTGAAAAGGCCAGTGCTTTTAATATCAGTTGTCAGAGCAAGAAACAAAGATTGATTTTGAAACTTGGCAGTCCAAGGTCACTATTATCAACAAGGCCACCTTCTTATGGGTTATCCACACAAGCTTATACAGGGGATCTGTTTACATATATAACATATGCAAGTGACAAGGAAGTTACAAATTTGGAATGCTCTGCTTTGCTGATGCACAGGTGGCTGTTGCCTGAAGCTGTCTGATGTACTGGGCTTTGGAATTGTAAAGGAAATATACTGAGGGTTAAGGATTATGGCCGGGTCATTTTAGTTTTCCCGAATAACTAATCCTATAATGAATCATTAGGGTACAAAAAGCATCTCTCATCAAAAAACTGGGAAAGTAGGAAAAGGCAACATTCCTCCCAAAATCCAGGGAAGCAAAAGACTGGCAATCTTCGCCTGAGAGCAGCTGTTAGCTCCTTAGAGAACTCCAGAAAGAGGTGACATCTACTGCAGAGATCTTAGGAGACTAGTACTGTACCTCTCAACTGTTTTGCTTCAAGCACAGTGATTTCCAAAATTAACCTGAAGCAAGTGGAGCTAAAGTATTTATTTAGTGTGTGTGCATGTGTGTGCATGCATGAGTGTGCATGTGGGTATAATGATGATGTGTGCGTGGGTGAATATGTGTGTACATGCTTACGGAGGCCAGCAGTCAGCCTTGGGTGTCATTTCTCTGGTTATGTATAATTGTTTTCTTGATATAGGGTTTCTTTCTGGTCTGGAACTTGCCAAGTAGGGTAGGCTAGTGGGTCAGCAAGCCCCAAGGATCCACCTGTCTCTGCCTTCCCAGCACAGAGATTACAAACTCATGCCACTGTGCTGGCTTTTTAATTTGTTTTTTAAAGGGGGTACTGGGGATCAAATGAAGTGCTTGCAAGGCCTACTTAGGTTTTAGTAGTTACAATTAGTAGAATCTACATTTTCTAAATCTTCTGAATGCATGTCTAGAAAAATAAAGACAAAAAATAAGTGCAAAAAGCAAATAAACCAAAGCACATATTAAATTGGACTGAAAGGAAACATCCATTACTTTCACACCCTTTTCTTATATTGCTTATGAGGGAAGTCACACAGATTTCTTAAACACTTCCTTACCATTGTTGGCTGAGTAACTCATGTGTGGTGGGGAGTTGTGTACAAAGGAAGGCAGAGCACATGTGATACTATCAGTGCATGAGAAGAGATGAGAATGGACTTTTTGTTGTGGTGGCAAAGCAGAAAAGGGATGTGGTAGAAAAATACTGCAAGGTGGCTGAATGTGCAGAAGTAAATTTGTTGATGTAGAAAAACTTAAATATATCCAATATATTTGACACTTCAAAAATCAAAAGGGGAAAAAATAAAAATAATGTTAGAAATATAGATTGGGATTAAAATATGAATTTCTCTTAATAAGAAATTAAAACTGTTTTGCATTTTAAAATGACCAATGTGGTTATGAAGTAGGGTAATATTAAATATACAAGGATCAAATGCACCCAGGGAATGCTTAAAGATTGTCAGATAGGATGAAGAATCCCTTTGATAAAGTGGAATAAATGTAGATTTGGAAAAATGACTTACTGGACGTGGAGGGGTGGCAAGCAGCACTATTGATTTAAAAAAAAAAAAGATCAGTTTCCTAGCATGGTTGGCTGAGTTAATTGTTGGGCTTCCATGAAGGAAGGGCACGTAGATTGCCACAGCACTCTCACGGGGACACTGCAAATGCAGTGATTTCCAAAATCAACCCGAAGCAAGTGAAGCTAGAGTATTTATTCAAAGTGTGTGAATTCAATGCAACAAGAAAATTCATGATACAAATAAAAATTTTGACAAAGACTCATATCACAAAAACCAAACAGAACATTTGAAGACCCCAATAAATAGGATTAAGATACAATAGTTTCAATATCAGACTACATCAAGCAGAAATTTAAAATCTGAGACTTAAAAAAATGATTCTTTTGAAATATTCCACAGCAAAAAAAAAAGAATTTTAAAAGTATGACAAAACCCTAAGATGCTATTATGATGCTAATAACAAATAAATTTTCTTATTATAAAACTAGAAGGAGAAATGATAAAAAAATAAGAATAGAAGATTTTAGTAAATGAAACAGTTGGTGAGAACCAAGTCCTAAGAGAGACATAAAAATCTAGGTCCTGTTAGCACAAGTGTTCCAAACATATTTTCTCTTCCTATAATTAAATTGTCCAAAGCAGAGACAGAAGAACTTTAGAGACATTGAGAGAAAAACATTTCTCATACAAGGAAATCATGGCCAGCCTTGTAGTGGATTTTTTTTCAGCAAAATACCCTGTGGTCCAGGAGACACTAGGTTGATGTACTCAAAGTGCTGAAAAAAAGAGTACTTGACAGCCAAGACTATTACAACCAGGAAAAAAAAATCTTTTGGAATACAGGAAAAAGAAATCTCTTCCCAGACAGACACAACCTGAAACTAACTTTACAGAAAATATTAGATGGAGATATCCAGGCATAAAATAAGTAATGATAATTATGAGGAATATGAATGTAAAAAATTCACAGGTAGATGTAAGTATACATAATCAAGTTTGGAATACAGAATGTAGATTAGTACATCATTAACTAGAATTATAGCACGGGATTTCCTTAATTTGCATGTCCTAGCACATTTAACTCAATTGGTATCTATGTGTCATATTGTATTTAGACTCCCTGCTCCCTGTTTCCAGGAAGTCACCCTAAATTACATTTCTTCTTCTAGAACTGTTTCTGCTGCCATGATAACCATACAAGGAATAGAACACACTGCATTGGAAGCTGGCTATGATGCCCAGAAGGTGGGACAACAGCCTTTATATGTGAATTCACTTTCGTGGAAAAGGATGACAGAGAAGTTCTTGAAGGGAGAACCCAAAATCCTTGGGGTATGTTGATTTTGAGAGAACAACAGTGCAGTAAATTCTAAGATTACCAATATAATACCAACCACAGTGTCCAGCTAGCTTCTTAATGCATCAAATGGTCTTGGAGTTTTTGATGTTTAATTTGTAGAACTTAGCTTCTGAAAAAAAAAAAGCATTATATTCTATTAACTTATAGTCTCACTGTAAATCTGACTAAAAGTCAGCAAGCAATATCCATGTGTATCCTGAATGTATGTTGTCTTTTCTATGCTAAGTTAATTAGCCTGTTGCTTTTGAATCTATCCTCACTCAAAATCTCAGGACATAGAGAAGTTGTCGATACATTTTTCCCCAACACATAACACATACACCATATCTTGCATACACCATATAGTCAGGTCTTATAGTCTAGTCGAATTCCCAATACCCTAGGTCAAACCACATGAGCTTGGTCTGCACTCTATATTACCATCAGTATTCTTGTCTTCTAAGCTCCTATCAGAACCATCAATTAAGCTTGGCGTACACAATGCTTAAGGCTTTTCAAAGCTTTTCCAAATTCCTCCTGTAAGGCAGTTCCAAAGGGAAAGTACTACCATGGCCAGGTTTAATCACTTCTCTGCTACCAATTTTGTGTGTTATTTTTGCAATCACTATGACGTGTGTCACTGGAAAAGCAACTTCAAGGATAAAAGATTTGTTTTGATCATGTTTCTGAGGGTCAGTCCATGATTGTGTCACTCCACTTGCTTGACTCAAACCTCATGGCATCAGGAGCATATGACAAAAGAGCTTGTTTACCTAATGGTATACAAGGATGGTTTCTACCCTTAGCCACTTGGACATACCCATCAGTGAGCAGTCTACTTCTTCCAAGTAAGCCTCCCCTATAAAATTTCCAGAACTTCCCCAAATAGCATCCACATCTGAGGAATGAAGCATTCAACACATGAGCCTGTGGGAGACATTTCATATTCAGTTCATAGTTCCAACACTTATATCTTCCTTGCTGTCCTAGTCAGGATTTCTGTTGCTATGGCAAAACACCATGACCAAAAAGCAGGTTGGAGAAGGAAAGGGTTTATTTGACTTACACTTCCACAATGTAGTCTATCAATGAAGGAAGCCAGGACAGGGATGCAAACAGGGTAGGAACCTGGAGGCAGAAACTAATGTAGAGTCGGTGGAGGGATGCTGCTTGCTGGTTTACTCCCCATGGCTTGCTCAGCCTGCTTTCTTATAGAGCCCAGGATACCCAGCCCAGGGATGGCACCAGCACAACGGACTCTGCCCTCCCCCATCATAAGAAAATGCCCTACAGGTTTGCCTACAACACAATCTTATGAAGGCATTTCCTAAGGTTTTCTCTCCGATGTCTCTAGTTTGTGTCAAGATGATGTAAGTCTAACCATCACACTTTAGTTTTAAAGTTTCCACTACCTCAACATTGCCATGCTGGGGACCAAGCTTTCTGTGGCCGAACCTCTGTGTTACAAACTTAATCTGAACACTGGCATTTTGCAAAACTATTTAGTTCCGAAGAAGATGCCTAATTACCCACCCTTCATGAGACTGTGCCATCTTGAGTATTTCAAATAGGAGTGATGAGAATTCCCGTGGCTCCACAATTGCTATGTACACTATGCTGGCCTGGAACTCACAATGTAATAGCTCACGCTGGGCATCAGCTTTTGAGAACTATAACAATTGCAGTAATTTTGAGTTTCATTAAATTTGTATATGAAGGTGAGGAGAATTTTTATTTTTTACAATATTGTCTTTTTACCCATTAACATGGAGTCTAGTATATCCTCTCTCTTTGGTAAGTTAAGCCATCAGAGGTTTACAATTTTCCTTATAGATTTTTCTATATGCTTTGTTAGATTTACACATAACAAACACCAAATAGTACTTAAGTCTGTCATTTCCCTATTTTTATTATTTGACATCTTTTATACACTTATATGATGAATTTTAGCCATTTTCCTTTTCCCCTTATTTTTGAGATTATGATATAATCATATCATTTCCCTTCCCTTTCCCCCTCCAAACCCTCCCAGTACACCCCTCCTTGCTCTCTTTCAAATTCATGACCTCTTTTTTTCATTTATTGTTGTTACATACATATATGTATATAAATATATGTTCCTAAGTATAAGCTGCTCAGTCTGAATGTTACTTGTGTGTATGTTCTCGGGGTTGACCATTTGATATTATTAGTACAACTGGTGGACTCCTCCCTGGGGAAAACTATTTTTGTCACTCTAAGCATTCCTTAGTTGTCTGTAGTTCTTGGTGTAGTATGGAGGCCTCAGGGGCTTCTCACTGTCCACTTTGGGATGTCTATTGTAGTCCTAGTTCAGCTCATGCTTGGGAAGACATATTAGGGAGACTTTACAGATGTATTAGATTTTTGTCTAATGCTATTTCTGCATTTGTTGATATGTCATATGATTTAAAGTTTTTATGTGGTAGATTAAAGTTTTAACCAATTTTCAAAACCTGATATAAGCACTAACTTAGTCATAGTATATAGTTATTTTCATACATTGTTACTTTTAGCTTACTAATATTTATCTGAGTATTTTAGTGTATATGTTTATTAGAAATGTTGCTGGATAGTTTTTGTTAAAAGTATTTTGCCTGTACTTTATTGAAGGGATAATAGAAAAATACATACTTTTTATTGTTGTCAAGCATTTGGTAGAATTCACTTCTGAAATCTTTGCCCCTGCCTGGTGCTTTCTATTTTAGAATATTACTAATTGTTAATTTATTTTATTTAATTACATTGGCCCATCCAGATTTTCTGTTTCTCGTTCTGACTTTTGGCACATTGTGTTTTTAAGTTCTCCATTTCATCTGTGCTACCAAATTTGCAGATTCAGATTTCTCAAAGTATTTGTTTATCTTTTAATATCCATTGATTCTGTAATAATACCCTTTCAACAGTTTCTTTTCTTCCCATTTTTGTTATTTTGTTACTTGACAGCTTTATACAAATATATAATATAGTGTGATCATTCTCTCTTTCCCACACTTTCATCTCCATTTTTCCTATGAACTCCACTTCCCATCTTACCAACATAATCCGTTTCCCAGGGCTGTGTCTTCTGTGACCCACTGTGTTTAACCAGGGCCATCTGACTTGCACATACTGCCTGGTATTACTAATGGGTGACCTCAATCTTTTTTTCTTAACTAGCCTGGTTAACAGATAATAGACTTTTATTGTGTCTCTTCAGTGAAAAACATAACTGTAGCTTTCATCTTTGCCCATTGGTTTCTTACCCTCACTTCCCAAGTGTGCAGATTAAGTAACGCAGATGAAATGGAGAACTCTTTGAAAACGCTATGTGCCAAAATTAAAAGCAAAGCAAAACAAAACTAGAAAATCTGAATAAGCTGATGTCATCAAATAAAATAAATTAAAAATTAGTGATATTCTAAAATAGGAAGCAGTGGATGCAGAAGGTGTCTGAAGTGAATTCTATCAAATGCTTGATTTCCATTCTAAAATTCACTTTCCCTTCTTCAGTTGCTTTTGTTTCTTGGGTTTCCAAAGACGAACACTTAGGTAGTTAATTTTAGATCTGTCATCTTTTAAAAACTCATTCATTGTGGTAATATACATTCTAACTTCCATTATTCCCTTTCCTGAATCTCCCAAGTTTTATAATTTTCCATTCCTTTGTATCCTAATGTAATGAGACTATTTATTATATAGTAGCCATATTTTTAAAACAGATTTATTTTTATTTTGTGTGTGTGTGTGTGTGTGTGTGTGTGTGTGTGTGTGTGTGTGTTGCTTGTGGAATCCAGAAGAGAGCATCAAGTTCCCATGAGCTAGAGTTACTGGTAGTTATGAGCCTTCAGATGTGGGTCCCAGGAACAGAACTCTGGTCCTCTGCAAGAACTAGCAGTGTGTACACTTTACTGCTGAGCCACCTTGCCAGCCCTGGATTCTCCCATTTCAGGGCACTTTATTAATATTTTTCCCCTCAATGCTCCCAAGATCCTAAAGCTATTTATTCTTCTTTTTTTCACTCTATCTAACAAACACTAGTTATGTTTCTTTAAGTTACTTCTTTGCCCCTGCCTTCTGTAATTATTTACTAATTCCCGGGTCACTCTTGTTTGAGCACGTGACTAAGGAGAACAGCTATGGAAGTAGCATCTTGAGTATCAGAAAATGCATCTCGGAAAAGGCTTGGGAATATTCCTTCTGGTTTTACTAGCATAATGATAGATGTTCTGCAGGGCATTTGATAAGTTATTATATCCACAGCAACATGGACAAAAAAAAAAAAAACAAAGACAAAATGATCCAGAACTTCATCTTAGTGTATCAAAGATGGAGAATGAGAGTAACTCCGTAGTTGTCTAAGTGTGACATGGCACACATTTGTGGTCAATGATCTTATTTCTTTGCTGTCCTCTCCAGGTTGTGCAGATTGTGATTGCCCTCATGAACCTCAGCATAGGAATCATGATGATAAGTGCTATTGTGCCAGCTGGTGAAATTCCCCCTGTCTCAGTGTATATAGGGTACCCAATCTGGGGATCTCTGATGGTGAGTTTGATATCTTATGATATAAATGGGTCTAGCATAGCATTGTTTATAAGATTCTGAATTTATTAATTTATTGGGGGGGTCTCATCTCTTTTTCATTTAATTAGTTTTAAAAAATAGGTGATAAAATACTTGTATATAATACACTGTACTTACATCTGCCCCCTCACTACCCTCTCAGCCCTCTCCCACCACTACCAACCACTGCCTCCTTTCTAGCCTTCCTCCCACCTTCTCTCTTCCTGTCTCTCTCTCCCTCCTTTCCTCCCTCCCTCCCTTTTTTCCTTCTTCCTAGGGCCTGTGTAGGAACTCACAGTTTCTATATGTTCATGGTTGCAATGGCCATGTTATATCCAGAAGATTATACCCCATCACACTCCTTCCCATCCTTCAGCTCCTATAGCCTTCCATTCAGTCTTCCGTGATATTCACTGGGCTCTCTCTCTCTCTCTCTCTCTCTCTCTCTCTCTCTCTCTCTCTCTC
>CABHPQ010000349.1:11358-58317 GCA_902168405.1 Peromyscus aztecus
TTCTGTTTAATAACTAGTGTAATTCGTTAGCATATTCTAAATATTTACTTAAAATACCTGTTAATTTGAATCACAGTTTTAGACATCAAAGATAAAAAATAAATTTTATTATAGAATCTAGAAAAAAATATGGCACCATGAGTCTAAATTGTATTCCACAAGCAATTCACTTAGACCATGATTTACTTTACTGATCATCCAGTAATGTTCATCTTCCTTACATATTTATTTTTGTATTTCTTGATCATTTCACTTAAACTAGTGCTATCTCAGACTGGAGAACTACCTCAATGGTTAAGAACACTTGCTGAGACTCTAGTTCAATTCTCAACACCCACACTGGGTGGCTCAGAACTGCCTATAACTGTCCTGCTCCAGAGGATCCAATCCCTCTTCTGGCCTCTGCAGGCACCCATACACATGCGGCATATACATACACAGACACATACATACACATAAATAAATAAAAAGTTAAAACTTTCCCAGCTTAGTTTTTAATTCTTTTATTATATTTATTTGTGCATGTGTGTGCGCGCACGTGTGTGCGTGTATGTGTGTGCGTGTATGTGTGTGTGTGTGTGTGTGTGTGTGTGTGTGTGTGTGTGGAGGTGAGAGGACAATTTAGTTGGTTCTCTCCTTCTGCCTTGTGGGTCTGAGGGATTAGAGTTAGGTCTCCAGGACAGGCAGCAAAGACCACTGCCCGATAAGCCATCTCAGTGTACATTTAGACTTTCTTGAATGCACAACAGCTGTGTCAAAGTGTCGAGTCAAGTTATACTTGTAAAAGTTATACTGATTAATGTTTCCATCCATGTGCTACAAGGAAGTCCATTTTCACATTTTCTGGAAGTGAAAAAACTGTATTGCTCTGCAGATTTTAGATGCATGACACTTGTTACTGAAGAGACAGTACTTTGGAGTTCTGGGAGTGTTTATATTTCTTTAAGATCTTGCTTATATTTTAACTACAGAATTTCAATTAGGTTCTTTTAAAATAGTTTCTTTGGTTGGGTGTAGTGGTGCATGCCTTTAATCCTAGCACTTGGGGGTCAGAGGTAGGCAGATCTCTTTAAGTTTGAGGCCTGGTCTTGTCTGGTCAACAAGAGCTACACAATGGGACCCTGCATCAAAAAAAATTCTGTTGATTTATCCATACTTCTTTAATTATTTTGAGCACATAGTCTTTGTCTAACAGGTTCAATGTTGGATATCTTGGGAATGTCTTTGTCAACTTCTTTTTACCCCTATGAATGGACCACTGTGTTCTGCTTCTCAGTATGCCTTATATCTTAAAAACAAAACAAAAAACAAACAAACAAAAAACAAACAAAAAAACTAGATATCTGGAATACCACCATTTGGGTAACTCTGGAAACCAGACTCCTCTCTCAGTCTGTGGAGTTGCCTGACGGTTATAGAAATCATCTGCCCATTTAGTGACCTCTGTAGACTGTTTTCCCAAAGACTATTCCTCTCCTATGTAGTAACTGAAGCCTTCATTCTGTTACTCAACAGTCACCCAACAACTAATACAGCCAAACAGCAAGAGAAAAGGCTACTCACCAACCCTTGGCTTACAGAGCACCACAAAAGCTGGGTTCCAACCTGTCCCAGACGTCAGGAGGAGAGGCAAGACCAGGAGTTCAGCATCACCCTCAGCCATGTAGCAAGTTTGAGGACAGCCTGGGCCACATGACACTCTGTCTCAAAAAAATAATTAATTGATTGATTAAACTACCTTTCATAAAGGGAGAGTTTATTCCTTGAGGGCTGGACTGACGGGAAAGGAAAAGGAGAAAAAAAACATCACTCTGACCAAGAGCCAGGATAGTAGAGGGCCATCCATACTCCTGTAAGTAACTTCAATAAACTCACTGGTTTATTAAGACAGACCTAAGTGCCACTCACCCTCCTTCTGATGGGAAATTAGATTACAAAGAAGCCCACTGGGAAAAGAGTCTCGACACTAAGGTGTTAAGACCATGGAGCACTACCAAAAACCCATACATGAAAATGACTAGAACCGACAGCCTAAACCTAAGAAATAAGTTTCTGAAGTAAGATTTCACTTCATCATATTGCAAATAGGGCCTAGAAGAACCCATGGTTCTGGACTCACAGGCCCCAGTGGGGAGCATACTATCACTGTTTTGCTAAATAGACATTGAAGTGTCTAAATTTGAATCTCTACACTCGTCGACTTATCTAGTGCGGCCCTGAGACCTCATGAGAGAAGTTTCTTCATGCAATAGATGGCAGCTAATTCACAAACTCACAGCTGGTTAAAGTGCAGAGAATAAGTGTCTATGGAGTGCTCAGCC
Source organism: Peromyscus aztecus (assembly GCA_902168405.1). Classification (NCBI taxonomy): domain Eukaryota; kingdom Metazoa; phylum Chordata; class Mammalia; order Rodentia; family Cricetidae; genus Peromyscus; species Peromyscus aztecus. Next base: position 13,680 of record CABHPQ010000349.1, read on the forward strand.
ACAAACTGGACATCAATATCACACCCTCTCCCCCAAAAGCTCATTGTGGAACTACTATAAGAACCAGAACGGGGAAGACTGGAGTGAAACAGTAGCTTCTGGACAGTCCAGGACAACTCACTCATGAGCACAAAGCAGCAGCACAAGCTCAAGCCAATCAACACTCGAGCACACACACACACACACACACACACACACACACACACAGCTGCACAAACTCAAGCCAATCAACACTCAGGGAGGGGGGCTCAGGAACTCCCACCTCTAGTCACTGATGCTTCTAGGGGAGGGAGAGTCAGTTTTCCTTGCAGCTGGGCCCCAGGAGTTGACCATGCTCCAGAGGACAGACCCAAACCCCTGAGTATGGACAGCACCGATTGGACTCGGTAGGCCACTTAAAATTCTTTTCTTAAAGGGACTAGAGAGATGGTTCAGCAGTCAAGAGCACTGGCTGCTCTTCCAGAGGACCCAATTCCCAGCACCTACATGGCAGTTCATAACTATCTATAAATCCAGTTCCAGGAGCTCTGACACCCTCACCTAGATACACATGCAGGGAAAACAGCAATGCACATAAAATAAAAACAAATCATTTTTTTTAATTTCTTAAACGAGAACACGCAAAGTTGGGAGGAGGAAGTGAGAAGATGGGAGGTGGATCTGCAAGGAGTTTAGGGGTGAATAACATCAAAATATATTGTATGCATCAATTCAATTCCCAAAGAATTAAAAAAATAAAATATTTAAAATACAGACCTCAATAAAGTACCTTTTAGCAACATCTAAGTAAAGCTATGCATGCTAAAATTTAGGCAACTTGATTACTGTAATGTTCAAACAAAGTATCTAAGAACACAAAGTTAGAATAATTTATGTAATATTAGGGGGTTATGTTCAGGAAAGCACGCAAGCAGTAATGAAGATGGTAAGGTAGTCAGAAACGTAAATAAGTACGCATGGCTCTTCCAAATATATAGCAAAGATTTCTCTCCTGAGCCTAGCCCTCTCCAGCTCACCTTGCTAGCCCATTACTGAGACCCGCAGCCCCACATCCACTGCCCTCATCCTTCTCTTCTCTAGTCTGTCCTCCACACCGACCTCGGAGCACACCCTCTTCTGAAATGACCACTCTTTGGAAGGTCACTATCTAAAATGCAGTAACCCACCACTGTCCCTACAATAAAATCCAAATTGCCACCCCTGGGCTAAGCCTTTACTTTTTCTTTATTTTTTGTTTTTTTGAGACAGGGTTTCTCTATGCAGCCCAGCTGTCCTGGAACTCACTCTGTAGACCCGGCTGGCCCCAAACTCATAGAGATCTGCCTGTCTCTGCCTCCTGAGTGCTGGGACTAAAGGTGTGCACCACCACCACACGGCAGTTTTTAATTTTTCTAGTAGACTTTCATTTTTGGCCTTTGCTTGGCTTGCCTTCTTTCCATATCACAGCTCCTGTTATCAAAGCAACACTTCTAACACTTGAACTCTAGTGTTACTACCCACCAGCCACAGTGCTTTAAGAACTAACATACTATGCGGGATTTCCAGCTTCATGGCTCCAGCTGTTCCAAAGATTCTTATAACAGAGGCTCCCACAGTTAGACAGATCAATATGGAGCTTCCACTAACTGACAGGACCATATCCTGAGCTCAATCTTATCTTTCCCACTCTGAAGCTGAGGGGGTCCACAGAAAGGAACCAGATCTTAAAGGACTCAAATGCATCCTCTTCTGCACGGCCAGAGCAGGCTAGTTAGGTGAGTCTCTCTTCTCTATCAACCCCCGATAATATCCTATGCAACATCTACTGACATTGCACAAAAATTGCCGTACTCTCTCACACGTGGAGACACAAGAGGTTTCTACTGCCTGAACTCACTTCCTTTAACTTGTCTCCTTAGAGAATTACTTATTCACCAAGCCTCGGCTCTCCAGTCAACGTCCACAGGGAAAATTAGACTCACACCCATCGTCACATGCTTAACAAACCTCCTATAGATCACTTAGTGACTATCTATATAGGTCTTATAATATGAGTTTCTACCAGACTGTTAGCAACTTGGATAAGTCTTTATATGTTTTAATGTCTAAAGCCCAGTTTCGCAAACACTGTCTGATCAATACTATATATAGATATATCTGATGTCTATCAAATAAAAAGAATACATACTTAAAACATTATCATCTCAAATCTCTAAGATATTACAACATATTCAGTCAATTCAGTTTACTTTTCCAGAATTCATACTAGTCTAAAAAAGGATATGGTGCTTAAAGAGGTGAATTCTGAATTCAGTTATTTGCATAAGTTAATTTTTAAAATTTTAATCAAAATGATACATTAAAATGATTATGCACAAGCTGACCAACCTATTATAACTTAACTGAATATCTATTGTACTATATAGATAATATTTAAGCTATCAGATCCTATGCACTAAAGAGTCAAAAATAATATGCATAAAATTAAAATAGATAATATAAAAGCATAACGTATCACAAAAATGAGTCTATATGTTCTTTAGACACAATCACTGATGGACACCTAAAGTAAAGGTCCTTACATCTGAAAACAAAGCAAAACAAAACAAAGGGTGATTTTGTGATTAGATAATCAACATCCTGATGTTATAACTGAGAAAAGAAAAGATCAAAGTGAGAAGTAAGAAAAGAGACTTTAAACATCATTTTACACAAACTTTAGGATTTGTTTAAACAAACACAGGACATGATAAAAAGAAGCCGATTGCGAGGCAGGTCTTAAAGAATGTGTACAATTCACTACGCAGAAGATGGAAATGAGAATATTCTATGAAAAGATAAAAATGAAGTCAGGAGGCTGGGCAGTGGTAGTACACGCCTTTAATCCCAGCACTGGGGAGGCAGGGGCAGGCGATCTCTGTGAGTTCAAGGCCAGCCTGGTCTACGGTTCGAGTTCCAGGACAGCCAAAGCTACACAGAGAAACCCTGTCTTGAAAAAACAAACCAACAAATGAAGCCAGGCATGGTTGGTGCCCAGCTGTAATCTCACTGCTTGGGAGGCACACAGAGAATAACGTATTTGAAGAGAGTCTGGGATGCTTAGCCAGATCCCTTCTCACAAAAAGAAAGGAAGGAAAGTGGGGGGGAGGGAGGGAGGGAGGAAGGGACACAAGAAAAGGAAAAAGAACAAAAGGAGTGAGGCTTAGGAGCCAGTATTCAACCCGATGCACAGACACATATTAGGAGCTGTGTGGGGGTGACTGATAGATTTTACAGCACCAGATTTCAGCCTCTACTGGGAGGCACAAGGCTAAAATTTTATGTGATGGAAAACTGGTAACCAGAAAGGTTAACGGGTTGTTTATAAAGTTCAACAATTCTAACTACCCAAACGTGCACTTGAAGAAGGAAAGCCGTAAAACAAAAGGAGAGTCCCTCATGGCTAAGAGCAGCAGGAATCATCCCACTGCTGCAGTTCAGACCTTCAGTGTCCCCTGACGTCCCTCTGCTAATGGCCTGAACAGTCTTCAGCATGGCCCCTTTAGGAGGTGGTGGAACCTGGAGGAGGTAGAGCACTGCAAAAGGAGTCCTCAGTCACGCGGTGCCTCCCTTGGAGGGGTTGTGGGACCCCTGCCTGTGCTCTCCCCCCTCACTTCCCAGCATGCTCTGGCACACACTGTTGATGTTGCTTCCCACACTCCCAAAGGCATGGAAACAAATGGCAGTGGACTAGGAACTCCAAGAGTCGAAACAGATCTTTTATTCTACCAGCTGACTTCCTCATCCACACTGTAATGGTGACAGAAAGGTAACATAACAACTCAGACTGTCAGCCACATAATGCTACTGCTTTTGGAGTACTTTAACGGAAAACTCATTCTTCGAGAGCAAAGGGTAAACGCTACCAAGCTTGGCATTTGCCAGAACAGGGATCCGTTCTAAACACCATATATACTCTTGCAAAGAAAAACCTCACATGTATCCAAACATGACCATTCATGCGCTCTTCCCTCTCCCTCTGTGTGTGTATGTGTGTATGTGCTGTATTCACATATGCACAAGTTTGTGTGAGTGTGTGCACATGTGCCTGTGGGTATACATGCACATATCTGTATATGCATTTGGAGGACAGAAGTTGACATCAAGTATCTTCCTGTATCTCTCTCCACTCTGTTTTGATGCAGGGTCTCCTTGAACCTGGAGCTTAGCTATTCAGCTGGACCAGATACCTAATGAGCTACAGGAACCCTTAGGCTCCACCCCTCACCAGTACTGGGCACCAGTGTGCACCATGCTTGGCTTTTGTGTGTGTAAAGGATCCAAACGCAGACCCTCATGCTTAGGCAGCAGGCACGTACCAACCAACCCACTCCCCCAGCTCCCTAAACATGAATCCTTAAGAAAGATATATATACATCTTTGAGAGATTTGTCTGTTTGTTTGCTTACTTTTTGAAACAGGGCCTCACTGTTCCTGGCTAGCCTGGAACTTGCTGTGTAGACCAGCTAGACACAAACTCACAGAGATCTGCCTGCCTCTGCCTTCCAGTACTGGATTAAGGGCATGCGCTATCATACCTAGCACTAAAATCAACTTTTAAATTTACTATTAATTCCTACAAAAAATATGCAACTAAAAATTTTAATGAAGCATATTGATACCAGAAATAAACTTAAAGCTGTACTCTCCATACTAAGGGGGAATAAAGTTGAACACTTACACTGTTTTACCATCCTTCAGTCATGCTCAAAACAAATATTTCCCAAAAGATAAGTAATAGAGAATATGTCCACTCTTCAATTGTAAACCATTTAATCTCAGAGTCAGGAACTGACTGAACCACCTTACTAAGACAAATAAGAGAGGTTAAGTCAAATGCTTTCATTGAAAACATTCTCACAGAGTGAGCACCTCTATGGCACCACATCTGTGAGTGCTCATCCCTGCAACTTACCCCAGTTTTATCACACAAGCGTAGAGTATGAAACGAACCAACAGCAAACAACTCTCCATCCGGAGCCCAGGCGACTGAGGTAATAGGGTGCTCGTGAGGCTGAGAACTGTACAGCACGCGACCATAACTATCCCAAACCTACAAAACCAAAAACTTTTAAATGTTTTATAATATCACCACATTACTACAAAAAAGTTTGTCCTCCAATAAAATATCAGGTGAAGATAAGAAATCATAATCGTGCAACATTAGCAACTAGAAACTTAACCATCATACAAGGAGGACAATATAGTTCTGGAAATGTACATGCCTCAGAAAGGAAATTTTCACAGCATTACTAACCCTGCATTAAACAATACATCTACTCATTTTAAGTTCTTTAAATTTAGTAGTAAAATCTGGTGATGGTTGGCCTTTCCGAGAATTTTTTGCCAAATGAGATTTCCATTGACTTTCTGTAATAGTTTATTTCAGTTAAAGCCCCTGAAATGACAGTCACACTAAATTGTACTGATGGAGCTAGGAATATACCTCAACATGAGTAACTTTTGCCTAGCGTATCAATGGTCCCAGTACTGCAGAAAGGGGGAAACATCTTAGCACCCACAGATTATTTTGGTCTGTAATGGACCAATATTTAGGAAGCTAGTAGGACTGAGTTCTAAAAATGTAAATGAATAAGGAAATGAACTGATTTAAAGCATGAACAAAAGAAGCTGAATTGATATTGCTGCTTATTAAATAACAGTTTTATTATAAGAACTTTAGGCCAGGCGGTGGTGACCCATGCCTTTAATCCCAGCATTCAGGAGGCGATCTCTGTGAGTTCGAGGCCAGCCTGGTCTGCAGAGCAAGATCCAGGACAGGCACCAAAACTACACAGAGAAACCCTATCTCAAAAAACAAACAAACAAACAAACGAAAACAAAGAACTTTAAATAGCACTTAAAGTTGGAAACCAATTTTCTCAATTATTACAAATAAAAAACTAAAAGATTAGTCTTATATGCTGAATACTTTTCCCCTAAATTTTATTCTCTTAAGCCGACAGTAAGTCTAAACATTATATATTATCGTGGTCAGTTTTATTTGTCAACTTTAACACAGTATAGAATCATGTGAGAAGAGATTCTCAGTAATGGACTATCTAGCAGGTTGGCCTGGGGATGTCTGCTGGGTTCTGTCTTATGTCATATGAAGTGGGAAGACCCACCCGCTGTGGGTAGCATGACTCCCTGGGTCTGTGTCCTGGACTCTGTGAGAATTGAAGACTGAACTGAATACAAGCACATGTGCATCCATCCTCTCTCTGCTCTTGACTGCTGGTGTGACTAGCTGCTCAAGCCCCTGCCCTGACTTCCCTGCAATGACGTAACCTCTAACTCTAAGCCAAACAAACCCTTTCTCTCTTGAAGCTGCTTCTGCCAGGGTATTGTATCCCAGTAACAGGAAAGGAAGCTTAGACTTATGCATACCTTATACTTACAGTCTTCACCAGCAGATAAGATAAGATCGTTGACTGAGTTCCAATCGACTTTTAAAATAATGCCTTCATGGGCTTTCCACTGTGAAGGGGAAAAAGATATTACTTACAACTTTAGAAGTGAAATTTTTTTCTATAAAAAAATATTGTTTTCTGTTTCCTTTTTGTTTTTTGTTTTGTATGTGTTTTAAGAGCTGAGGGTCTTACTGTGTTGCACAGCTTGGCCTAAACTATTGGACTCAAGTGATCCCCCGCCACACCCTGCTAAGTAGTTAGGGTGACTGCAGACCACTCATGCTCAGCCTGTCGCCTCTTTCTGGTGCACTGCTTTCTTTCTTTCTTTTTTTTTTTTTCTCACCGTCCTTTCATGGATTCCGATCTTCCTTCAATACCCACTGGGCAGTTCTTCATTTGCTCGCTTTGTTCCAGTTTCCAAGGGAAGCACCTAACACCATGCCATCCACTTTACAGCCTACATCCCAGGAATTTGCTCGGTTGCCTGGACTCCAGTGGCAAAACTGCTTGCTGCTAAATTGTTTCAAGCTTGACTTTAGCATGATAAGCTGGAATAAATGTGATATAATCTAAGGTATCAGCTGACTTCAAATCTCATTTGTCCTGCTGGTCCTCTCAGTGACACTGTCTTCATGCTTACTTACAAAATTCTCTCTCCTCTTTGTTTTCCGGGGGTGGGAGCAGGAGAGAGGACTAGAACCTGATCCTAGGGCCTCACACATCAAATACGCTTTACCAGTCAGCTATATGCCAGACTGGTTGCTTTTTTTTTTCTTTTGTTTCAACCTCTAGTACATAAACATCTTTAGTATTCTCTCTCTCTCTCTCTTTTTTTCCTGCACATCTCCTAAGCTTTATTCTCTTTACCTTTATGGGTCTAGGTCACAACTGGATTTATTATAAATTCTCTGTTGATTTTCTATACAATAAAACAGTGTTTTCGGTAATAAATATATATTCTATACATACAAAATGCCTATAGACAGACATATACAAGTTACCCAGAAACTTGCAATCTATAAAGCAAGCATGTTTTTCTTACTTTTAAACATAAATGATCCAGAGACACATAGAATGTATATCCATATATATGGATATATATGTCACACAGAAACTGGTAATCTAGAAAATAAGGATAGGCGTACTGCTGTTAAATATAATTCATGTTCCCATTTGCTATTACCATTCATGTAATTAGGCATTTTTTAAATTTAAGATCCATTTGAACAAGTTCCTTATGGCAGGAAACATCTTCTGTTTCTCTTTCTTATAAAATAAACTGAGGACAAGTTTTGTTTGCTTGCTTGTATGTGTGATGCTGTGGTCAGACCCAGGGCCTCACACATGCTGATCTACTTTGGAATACATCCCAAGCCCTGCTCTATGCTATTTAATATCCAATACTCCACATACTGGCATACAGCTGGCATGCAGTATATTTATACTGAACGAATAACTATGCTTCCTCACATAAAACTGGACTCTGAGTGTGTGAAATACCTTAAGGAAATGTGGCTTACTGTTCTAAACTGCATTCTTTTCGTGGACCATCTATACTTGCATGCACTTATACTCCTGGAGACTTGCTACAAGTTTAGATTCCCAAAAGGAATGGATAATTTGCATTACATTTCTAATTATACTCTAACTCCTCTTTTGCGCCACAGAATTGTGATAATGGGTTTATTTTCTTTTCTATTCTATTCTGGCTTACAAAGAAGCTCTAAAGTATATTTTATGATGATGTACAAAACTTCCAAGTTTCATTTATATAAACCTAATTACAGATGTCTTAACGCACATGAATATAGACCAAAGGTATAAATGAAAAGATTTCATGTCCCTGCTTTTGCTATCTAATTTCACTGCAGATTTATTGGCTAGTTTTTTGTCAGCTAAATACCAGCTAAAAGAGAAGAGGGAGCCTGCATTGATAAAATGCCTTTATAAGAGTAGCCCTCAGATCTCTGTGAGTTTGAGGCCAGCCTCATCTATAGAGCAAGATCCAGGACAGGCACCAAAACTACACAGAGAAACCCTGTCTCCAAAAACAACAACAACAAAAAAGAGTTGCCCATACACAAGCCTTTATAAGAGTAGGCTGGTAGGCTTGTGGGCTATTTTCTTGATTAATAATTGACATAATTAATAGATAAGTAATAGACAGATAGACAAGAGATAACATGCATTGTCTATACAGAAATTACAATATAGAACATCAAAGTTTCCTTAACCCCTTTTATTGCTTGAAATCTACATTTACCCAACTTTTGAAACTGATGCTTTTTTTTTTTAATTTATGTGTTCAATGGTCTGCATGTACATATGTGAACTACATGTGTGCAGTACCTAAAAAGGCCAGAGGAGACATTGAATCCACAAGAACTGGAGACGTAGACTACCTGTGGTGTGTGGGGGTGCTGGGAACAGAACCAGGGTCCTCTGCAAAAGCAGTAAGTGTGCTTAACTGCTGAGCCATCTTTCTAGTCCCCGAACTTATGCTTCTTAAAACACTCTTATACCTGATGCAGCCTGTCAATCTCCATCACCAAGTTCTTTATAATTTTTTAAAATAATTTTTAATTTTTTATTATTTTATATGTGCTTTCCTGAATGTATGCTGGGTACCACATGAATGCCTGGAGGCCAGAAGAGGGCATCAGACTCCCTGGAACTGGAGTTACAAACAGTTGTGAGCCATATGGATGCTGGAAATCTAACCTGGGTCCCCTACAAGGGCAGCTAGTGCTCTTAATGGTTGAGCCATTGCTCCAGTCCCCCTTACATCTTTTTTTTTTCTGAGCCCTCTAGCTTATTAAAAGGGAAAGAAGGCATAATAATTCATAATAACATAACAGCATCAGTAACAGCTGTTCAGTATCAAGTGCTCACTACATACCAGACACTAGTCGTCACAATCATAGTGAGTAGGTATTACTGTCGGAGACAAGAAGGCTGAGATGAAAGAGATTAAAACTTTCTGTCATCACACAGGTAAGCAAGTGAAGGCCTGACCATGTGCCTCGCTCCAAAGCTGTGCTAGTGTAAATGAGAGCAGTCAAATTTGGCAGTATTGTCCACATGGGTCTGCCTTTGAGTCCTGAGGGATACATGATAAAGGGTTATGGAAACTTCTATGGTTAAAGAGAGGTGCTGAAGCCAGGTATGTGGCAGGGCCTGTGTGGAGACCCTGAGAGACCACTGCATGAAGGTGAAAGTGAAGCCTGGTTTGCAATGGAGATTCCGAGATGTTGGAGATGCCAGAGCCAGGCACCATGTGTCGAGCAGAGCTGCATACAAGGACTGGAAGCAGCCCCAGACAGAGAACTGTGCTGCAGTGAGCCATCTCAGCCCTTTGACGACAGACATGGAGCTGCAGGAGTTGGAGTGTGCCCTGCTGGCTTCAATTTTGGTTTTTTGGTTCATCTAGTATTTTCTCACTATGCCCCCATTCGCCCCTTTGGAATGGTAATGTATATTCTGTATCACTCTATATTGGGAGTATGTAATTTGCCTTTTTATTTTACAAGGAGTTATAATTAAAAGATTGCCTTGAGTCTCAGAAGAGACTTTGTACTTTGAACTTTTAAACTGTGTGGAGACTGTGAAAAGCTATGGTGACGTTTAAAGTTGGACTATGATTTGACCATGAGCCTATTGGAGCCAGTGAGTGGGATGTGGTGATATGAATGGGAATGGCCCCCATAGGCTCCTATGTCTGAATTGGTCTCCAACTGGTGGAACTGTTTGGGAAGATTTAAGAGATGCAGTGCCGCTGAAGTAAAGCTTTGAGGTTTCCAAGGACTTACAACGTTCCCAGTGTCTCTCCATCTGCCTCCTACTCACACATCGGAACACGAGCTCCCACCTCGGCTCCAGTGCCGTGCTTCCCTGCCTGCTGCCACACTCCCCGCCATGACAGACATGCTAACCTTCTGAAACCATAAGTCCCAATAAACCCCTTTTTCTATAATGTTACACAGTCCAAGAATGGAGTCATGTGAGAATTTTGAGTGCTTGTGAGAAAATTCCAAGAAAACAAGACAAGAGTTACCTCAGTTTCCTCAAGACAGAGTTGTTCTTGGAGTGTGTTTACACTCCTCCAGGTGTAGTGGATAAGTGTGAGTTTACTTCAGCTGTTGTTATTTATGTGCTTCTAGGGAAAAACATGTTTTTGCCAAATGTGGTGTGTCCATGTGATTAGACTTTACTCGGGCGACTCTTTTAAACCTTCAGAGTATAAATTGTCTGGTGCTCTAAACAAAGTTGGCTATTCCATGAGACTTTAGTCCACCTCATTTTTGGGCCCCTACTCTCCAAGGTTCAAGCACCAACTAGATCGGTAAACCCTGTAAGTTGCCTTCGTCATGGTGTGTTATCACAGCAACAGAAAAGTAACTAAGACAAAAGACAAACTACACTAGGTCTTTATCAGAACGTAAGGGAAATCATTCTGTCTTTCGGGAGTAGAATAAATAAACAATTCTTGCACACTAGCTTAAAAGTGTGCCCTTCATTTGGCCCCGCCAAACCTGTCTTAGCAGCCATTGTTGTTTTGTTCACTTTTGTGTGATTCTGTTTCCCCCTTTCCCTCGCATTTATGAATAACCAGGTTTTTTCTACTCCCTGGATTTAGGACCACCTCCCCACCTATTTTTAAGACTTAGCTCTAACAACTATTCCTCCTTTCTGAAGAGCACACAAGCAAACGTCAGCTCAACATCTATCCTTAGGCCAAGTGTGCTCTATATTCTTCAGACAGTTCTACACACACAACTGCTTCTGTGTCTCATACTGACTCCGCCACCATTCTAAAAACACTAAGCCAGCGCTTGACCTTCGAGAGGGCGCACATGTTCGAGCAGATGATAATGAGGGTTAAAAACAGTCTAAACACTCTTCAGAGTTTCATTTAGTTTCCTTTCATCTCAAACCTACACACTGGAGGCTGACTCTGTAGCCTGAAGGATGTTCACTTGTGCTGAATCACACGACAACTCACTAACTCAAAACACCTGCATGACTGACTAGACCAACGTGAACCTTTTGGAAAACATGAACAGAACTCCCTGATCAGTAATGAAGTCTGATAAAAATCAAACTCAAAGTTCTCAGATGTCAGGGGGCCAACCAGAAGGAAGGGACTGCAAGGACCACCCAGCTTCGCAGTGATGCAGAGCTAGAGAGCAACTTACAAAGGCCTGAGATATACCTGTAAAACTTTAGCATTTGGTTGAAGAGGTTTAATGATGAGCTGTTTGCCTGCTGTATAAAGAACCTTTTCTGAATCAGGGCCCCATGCTACTGAATACACTGGTATTCCTGTAAAAAAGAAAGGGGAAAATGATAAATGTACATTTTCATGACTTAAAAAAAAAAAAAAAAAAGTAATGTTAAGAGGATCAAAATCTTGGCATGGTGGCACAGGACCATAATCTGAATACTAGGGAAGCTGAGGCAGGGTAATCCTAAATTCAAGGCCAGTCTGAGCTAAATGAGATGAATAAATCATCTGTGTGTTATTTCCATTCCCCTCAGTAATCCTTTCATATTGGAGAATAGTCTGAGACTGAAACACAAACTGATCTAATAATATTTTAAAATAAAAATATACTGTGAGTCACCAACCCACTATATTTTGTATTTGTATGTTTTACTTTTTCTTTTTTTTTTTTTTTTTGAGAAATGAGCCTACTGTGTAGCCCAGACTGGCCTCGTGAACTTCCTTCCTGACTTTTCCACTGGGATTACAAGTGTGTCCCACTTTACCAATAGCATAATATCTTTCAACCAGTTTGGATCTTGCTGAGAAAATACAACATTTTTCAGACATTCTAGATACTATGCTATTTAAATGTGGGATAAAGGTCTTATAAAATTCATTGTTCTTCACCTCCCATGAATAGCCAATGGAGTTGAAACTATCTCGATGTATGAGGTAAATGTATAATTTATACACACACACACACACACACACACACACTCATTTTATATATATATATAAACACTATATATATTCTATATATAATATTATGTATATAAATATATATGTTTTTAGGGTTTCTCTGTGTACCCCTGGCTGTCCAAAACTCCCTACATAAACTAGGCTGGCCTCGAACTCACAAAGATCCACCTACCTCTGCCTCCGGAGAGCTGGGATTAAAAGCATGCACCGCCACATTGGACAGGTATATTCTTATATACACTGGGTGTTTACTGCTATCATTCTCCACCGTGTTTTCTAAGACTAACGTTCGTTCTTTCACTGAACCTAGAGCTCATCAATTCGGCTAGACTGGCTGGCCAAAAAGTGCCATGGATCCTCCTGGGCAGAGGCCTCTACAGGGATGGGATTACAGGTGTGCACCACCACACCCAGCTTTCCTGTTCTTCCCCTGTGTGGCCAGCACTTTACCAAATGCAGCATCTTCCTGTGATTTCTTACATTTCAGATTCTTGGAGGAGGGTTTTGCTGTTTATCAGATGGCCAATAACAAGGATAGCAGTGTACCGCAAACAGAGCCAAGGACACGTTTCCGTACTCTTACGGTCTGAATGTGAAATGCTCACCACTGAGGGCTGGGCCTCAGCTGGTAGCACTAGTGGAGGAGATTCTGGACACTTGAGGAGGGAGGACCCAGCTAAAGGAAGCACAGCACTGGGCCCTGGAGCCCCACCCTCATGTTTGCACTTCCTCACTGCCATACTGTGAACTGCCCTGCTTCTCCATGTCGTCGAGGTCTAGATGGCCCAAACTTCTGAAACTGTGAGTACAGAGAAAGCCTTCCTCCCTCGTTTATGACAATGTTCTCTCACAATAATAGTCTGACGAATATATCTATCACAAGCCACATTGAATTTGATACGGATTTTAGTTTCTGACAAGGATTTACATAGTATTCTTTTAACTCAGTTACATTTAAGGGCATCTTAATTTAAAAAAAAAAAAAGGATGCATTTATTTTTATTTTATGTGTGTTTTGTCTGCATGTTTATGTCTGTGCACCCTGTGCATGCCTGGTACCCATGGAGGCTAGAAGAGGGTGTCAGGTTCCCTGGAACTGGAGTTACAGACAGTTATGAGCCACCATGTGGGTGCTGGGAATAGAAACTGGGTCCTCTGGAAGAGCAGCTAGTGCTCTTAACCACTGAGCCATCTCTCTGCCCTACCCCGCTTTTTCCTTTACACAGAATCTTGCCATATAGCCAGGCTGGCCTCAGACTCCTGATCCTGCTGCATTTGTACCCCAAGCGCTACGATCAGAGATGCACATGCATCACTATGCTGGGCAAGGACAGTATTCTTAACTTGATCACTGCCTGGGCTACCTAATATCTTCTAGAAATCTATGCTTTATGTGACCTTCATTTAAAAACTGAGTATAATAGCCAAGTAAGTGGTACGTGCCTATAATCTCAGCACTCAGAAGGCTGATACAGGAAGATTACAATTGTAGGTTATGCTGGGCTACATAGTTATTGGCCAGTCTAGGTTACATAGCAAGACTTTATCACAAACACACACACACACACACACACACACACACACACACACACACACACACACACGAGATATCTATATCTATCTCTCTATATACGTATACATAGATATAAAAATCTATTGAAAGCATTGTTTATATAGTAATAAATAATCCGTAATCCTCTTGCCTTGGCCTAGCTACCTATTCATTAGAAAAGTGAATCAAGGTTATATAATTAATCTATAAAGCATTAACCCATTTCTAGTTATAAAGACAAGCCTTTGAAAACTACGGTCAGACTGTGTCAGCAAATGGCTTCTATGAAGAAATGAGTGAATGAATGTTCAAGAAGTTGACATTCCCAGGAAAATAAGATCTGAATTTGATGATTCATGGGCAATCAATAAGATTTAATTACTTTTTTTTCCTGGTTTTTCAAGACAGGGTTTCTTTGTAGCCCTGACTGTCTTGGAATTCACTTTAAACACCAGGCTGGCCTCGAACTCATAGAGATTCACTTGCCTCTGTCTCTCTAGTGCTAGGATTAAAGGCAAGCATCAAAACCACCCATCATGATTTTATTTAGAGAGAAAACTCAACATGCTATAATCAACTAAGACAAATACACTATTTTGTTCATTTGCCCCGAATAAGTGCATAAGTGAGCAAGTCTCAGTGGTTTATGGAGGTTGGATAGTCTAGTTTACACCTGTCCATACAAACTCTTCAGGTTGGCTTCTACAGCTTACATTTAATGTTATAAAGGCTCTAATCATCCTATTTAGTCAACAGCCTCTGGGCTTTATCTATATCGCAGCAACCCATAAAACTCAGCCCAACGAGGTGATCCAACTCAAAGGGTCCTCCTCCTCCCCCTCCTCCTCCTCCTCCTCCTCTGTACTTACAAATATTCTCTAAGAGTACCCTGGAGCTGGCCTTCCATTCAAAAGTAAATTCTCAGCCAGGCTGGATGGACTAATCCAGCATTTGGGAAGTTGAGGCAGGAGATTCACAGCAGGACTGTTAGCTTGGACTACACAGTACTAGCAATGTAGTCCAAGCCAGGCTAGGCTAAGAGTGAGACCCCACCTCAAAAACAAAACAAAACAAGACACCCCCCCAAAACAAACAAACAAACAAAAATGTTAGACGCAATCTCAACTCTAATAAACTCCCTAGAAAACATAAACCGAAAGGATTGGAAGCGGGGAGAACAGCCAGGGATTTAGTTAGAAGGTATTTAGTTAGCAGTTCCAGCCAGCTAAGTACAGCTCTCAGCCCTCATCAAAGAAGCTTCTTTCTGCAGCAGATGAAAGCTACCACAGAGAGCCACAGATGGTCAAAGTGCAGAGAGTAAAGAAGCACGGGGTGCCAGGCCCCAGTTGGTACACTGACAGCAGAGTTCCTACACTACAGCTATCCTGGCTAGTTTATGTCAACTTGACACAAGCTAGAGTCCTCAGAGAGGAGGACGCCTCAGTGGAGAAAATGCCTCCATAACATGGGCTGGAGGCAAGCCTGAAAGAAAGAACAAATAAATTTCCTTAATTTGTGATTGATGGGGGAGGACCCAGCCCATGATGGGTGATGCCATCCCTGGGCTGGTGGTCCTGGCTTCTATAAGAAAGCAGGCTGAGCAAGCCAGTTCCCCCCATGGCCTCTTCATCAGCTCCTGCCCCTGCTTGAGTTCCGGTCCTGGCTTCCTTGGATGAACAGTGCTATGGAAGCGTAAGCCAAATAAAGCTTTTCCTCCCCAACTTGCTCTTTAGTTGGTGTTTCATCACAGAAATAGAAACCCTAAGATGATGGCTGGGGGAAATTAGAAAAGAGGAGGTAGAAAGATTGTAAGAGCCAGAGAAACAGGACACTTGATGGAAGAGATTGTCTTCTAGACATGACTGCACCCATGAAATCTCCGCAATATGGCTGCCTAAGCATGCCAATATAGATGGGGAAAGTTTCATGACATTCCACCCCTACAAGAGCTACAAGGCAGTCAATGGCTGCTGAGAGGAAAATATATTTTCTGCAGGGACAAGCCCTCTCATGGGTTATACAACCTTGAGTGGACAGCCCTAAATACATGTGCATACTGGCAATACTAGCTGGACTTAGTAGATTGTGTACACACACAACAACAGTAGGTTTTATAGACACACAACAACAGTGTCAGGTGTAGTGGTGATACATGCTTTTATTCCCAGCACTCTGGCCATTCTCTGTGAGTTCAAGACCAGCTTGATCTACATATTGAGTTCAATGCCAACCAATGGTACACAGGGCGACCTTGTTTCAAACAAAACATAACAAAACTAATAATAATTCTAGAACAGGTCATGACCTCAAGGTGGGGAGGCACAGGAGGAGGAGGAGAGGGTAGAAGGAGAGGGGAAGACATGGTGTAAATACAGTGTACTCATGTAAAAAATTCTCAAAATTTTTAAATTAAAAATTAATGTATTTAGGATTATAGTAAACTGGTATGTGATTTCTAATTTCCATGATTATAGTTACATTTTTATGGAAAAGATAAATTAACATATTTTAATTTGTAAGTTATCAAATATTCACAACACTCAGTCAAAGTACACTTTGCTGAGTTATATACTAACCGATAATGAACACCTGCCCCAAGGAAACAATTCTGTAAGCAGCGCTCCCATTGAGTTACACAGGATGTGACTTGAGGCCTTTAGTTGTGGTCAAAGGCACAGCTGGGGTGTAGGATGAGGAGCCAGGGATGTTTTCATCCTCTTCACTTTAGCATTTGAACTGAGGCCCTCTGAAGCTGCCTGGGTCACCACTGCCTTGTTTTCAAACCTTCCTTCAGAATACTTATCTATCATGTTAGGATAAGGAGACAATAGATTTCTCGCCTATACAGTTTTTAAAGTAATAACAGTGTTTCAGAAACATATGACTTATAGAATAAAAACAAAGTAAGCTTAGAAAGCGAAACAAGCAGTTTCTTTGTTCCAAGTGTTTAAAACACATTCCTTCAATCAGGTATTCAGGAACTTCCCATCGGGGTGCTTTGGATGGAGATCATTTATTCAGGAAGATAAACAGCTTCACAAAGAAAATGGTTTCTTTTATGATGAATCTCTCCTATTAGCATTGAGACAAATTCATAATATTTACACTGTTGTTTAAAACATATGTGTTAAAGCAAGAATCAGTCAAGCATGGTAGTACATGTGTGTGATCCCAGCACTTCAGAGGCCACGGCAAGAGGACTACTCCAAGTTCAAGGCCAGCCTGAACTAGACAGCAAGTCCAGGCCAGCCAGGGCTCTACCTCAAGAAAACACAAACAAACAAACAAAGCACTAACCTCCCTAGTGCTGTACTTCATTTTGCAAAGTAGAAAAATAAGACCTCTAGACTCCAGACTGAATTATTCTAAAATAAGAATTTAGTAAATTATATAATAGTAAATTATATAACTATATATAATAGTAAATTATATAAAATTATATAAATATATAATTTTATCATTAACAAAAATAGAAACATATAATCATTTTATAATGATTTCTGGCTTTTTATATAGGAAATTTTTATTTATGCTCCATTTCAGTTAAAACATTCAAGATCATCTTGTTTTTCTGACTTGGCACACTAAAGTCATGTGATCTTTTTGACATTTTTTAAGAAACCACACGCACCTGGGGTTGTGTTAAATGTCAGACCCTTATCTCTCTGTAAAACAAATTATCTAAATTCTTTCAACCCGTTGAAAGCATTTTAAACCACAGAAGAGTCAAGAAAAGTGTATTTCGATTGTTTTAAGGAAGTACCTGGTCAAATGTACTATGTTTTTCACATTCATACCATAACAGCATCACCTAAAAGTGTTGTTTTTCTGTTACTAAAGGATGTATTAGAAACAAAATGCTCACTAATGTGATGCAGTGTGGATCTATAGAGTGGGTGGAAACACTTAGAATGAAGTCTAGCTCTAAATAAACAACATCTGTTAACCACTATTAACTACTAGCAATGGCTCTGGAATACAGTAATCGACCAGCAGCTTCCTTTGCTGCTCACTGTAGTGAGCACTCAAGAATTAATTGCCAGCTGGACAACAGCAGCCACACCTGCAATGCCAGCACTGCTGGACAACAGCGGCCACACCTGCAATGTCAGCTGGACAACAGGGGCCACACCTGCAATGCCAGTACTGCTGGACAACAGCGGCCACACCTGCAATGCCAGCTGGACAACAGCAGCCACACCTGCAATGTCAGCTGGACAACAGCGGCCACACCTGCAATTTCAGCACTGATGGACAACAGCGGCCACACCTGCAATGTCAGCTGGACAACAGCGGCCACACCTGCAATTTCAGCACTGCTGGACAACAGCGGCCACACCTACAATTTCAGCACTGATGGACAACAGTGACCATACCTGCAATGCCAGTTGGACAACAGTGGCCACACCTGCAATGCCAGCTGGACAACAGTGGCCACACCTGCAATGCCAGAACTGCTGGACAACAGTGGCCACACCTGCAATGCCAGCACCACACCTGCAATGCCAGCACCACACCTGCAATGCCAGCACCACACCTGTAATGCTAGCACCACACCTGCAATGCCAGCACTGGAGAGGTGAAGCAGGGCTGCTCCACAGTGCATTCAAACAAGCTGGGGTCACTGTGCAAGGTCCTGTCAAAAATAGCAATAATTTTTCCTTTCATTCTACTATAGAAGACATGTACTAACTACAGATAATCAAGTGGGACTCATTCCAAAAAAGCAACTTCTTGTTTATATATGTCACTGGGTCGGGGTAAAAAAAGCTTAAATAAAGGCATTTGTTTCTTCAGTTTCTATCCTGGCTTATCTCCCAATTTCCTCAGAACTTCACTTTCATCTTTTACCTTACTCTCAAGTTAAATTTTAGCCTTTACTTCTGATCTTCAACACATTTCCACTGGCCCCAAAGATATCTTCCTAATTTCACCATATACAGTTCCACCTTTTATTATTCCACTTCTGTTTGAAAACTGGAAGAAATGTCCTTACATCTTTACTTGAATATCTCAATCCATAATCAAAATATACAATATAACACAGATAGCACTAAGTATAATTATGTACAACTTACATATTTTTCTCAAATAAGGATAACTCCTCATAGGCACCACTAAGAATCATTTCTAAGCCAAGTCAAACTGCATCCCACTCAAGTTAGGATTCATCTTTAATATTCAAAAAGAGAGGTATGACTATTGTTTTCTATGTAAAAATCTAGTAGTCATAAACTTTCTACATAAAAAGCTCTAATAGTCAACAAATAAAAACAGGACCAGCTATGGCGGCATGTACTTTTAATCCCTATATTCCAGAGTCAGAGTCAGGAGGCTCTCTGTGAGTTCAAGCACAGCCAGGGCTAGAGACCCTGACTCAAAAAAAAAAAAAAAAAAAGAAAGAAAGAAATGAATGAATGAATTCAGGAACTAATTTCCCTTCATCAACAATAAATGTAAGAGCCAACAAGATAGCTCAGCAGGGAAATGCACATACTGCCAAGCCTGATGACCTGAGTTTGATCCCCAGGACCCATATGACTGAAGGGAAGAATCAACTTCTTAAGTTGTCCTCTTGTGAGGTTAGCACACCAGAGATGGCCACATGGGCACTCTTACAGCCAAAGACAAGTCTTTATTGCCAGCTGGTGACTACATGGGGAAGCTTGCCCAAATCATGCAGCCCTGAACCCCCCAATTCTGTCTTTTATGCACAAAAACCACATCCTGGTTGTTACATTTCAGTTAATAAGAAGTGGAACTACAGAAGCCCAAAAAAGCAGAGTTAGTACATTTGGGTGTTGTAGAATATTATTTTAAGGTGTGTTACTTTTGTTTATGTTGCATTTGTTTAACTCTGTGAAGTTGTGTTGCTGTGCCTGTCTAAAACACCTGATGGTCTAATAAAGAGCTGAACAGCCAATAGCAAGGCAGCTGGCATCAGAATAAATAGAAGGAGAAATCTGGGAGGAGAAAAGAGAAGGAATGAGAAAGGAAGGAGGACGCCAGGGGCCAGCCACATAACCACACAGCCAGTCATGGAGTAAGAGTGAAAGAAAGATCACAGAAGTCAGAAAAGGGAAAAGCCCAGAGGCAAAAGGTAGATGGGATAATTTAAAGTTAAGAAAAGCTGGCTAGAAATAAGCCAAGTTAAGGCCAGGCATTTATAAGTAAGAATAAATCCCCGTGTGTGATTTATTTGGGAGCTGGGTGACGGGCCTCTCAAAAGAGCCAAAAGAGCCCAGAAAGTAAAAAACAACAACATCTGGGGACTTCCCTGGAATCACTGACTGAGCCTTTGCCCCTGTCTTGGCTGGTGCTGCAGCCCACATGCTGGGTTTCAAGGCCTGAACGGTGCTTCCAATATGGCGTCAGTTGTGCTAAGGTCTGGGGGTGTCTACTAAGGCCTGAGGACCTCCACATGTGTGCCATGGCATGCATTCACCCACACACATATACATACACTAAACAAGTAAGTGTAATATATATATATATATATACATGTATGCATGTATATGTGTGTGTGTATATATGCCAGAGAATAAACTTTTCAAAAAAAGAAATGTAATTAACATAAACGTGTAGACAAAATAACAAGAGTACTCTCAACACTGTTCATAGAATTCCGAGTTTTGGAGTAATTTGGATTTGACATATTTTTGTATCAAACTTCCAGACCCTGTAAAGGAGGCTGACTTGCCTAGCTTTCTGGTTTAAGACATTAGCACCTAGCCTTCAGGTAGTCTAGATTTACAACTGCTCTCAAATCTGGTCTCTAACTCACTCTATCAATCATCAGGACCTGTTCCTTCTGTAATCGGTCATTAGGACAAGTTAACTTCTCTAATGATTTTCCAGAGATGAAAGAGGAAAAGTCTGCCTTGCTAGAAAAGTACACCAGTAATTAAAACCTCAAGAATTAAATGCATGGTTTTATAGTATTAATTTTTTTTAAAAAGCAGATTATTCAACTGAAATATTAACAGGATAATTGAAATAGGAAAATAAAACAATATTATTTATCAATTTCATAATGACTATAAACCTTTAATGAGAATAAGATTCAACAAGGTAAAAATGATTAACAGTTTCAAAGTCATCGTTGCCAACAGGGTTTCTCCATGTAGCCCTAACAGTCAGGGAACTTGCTCCGTAGACCAGGCTAGCCTCAAACTCAGAAATCCACCTGCCTCTGCCTCTGCCACCATCCGGCTTTCAAAGTCACTTTTTTACCAAGGAAATTAATGCTATTTAGAATGCTGATGAATAATATCATTACTAATTTAAAACATTTGTTTGTGAACTAGGCAGTAGGTCGGTTTCTAGATCCCTAATATACAAAGCACAGCACAGAACAGCTAAATAGCACTATATCACTACTCTCTAATGAATAATGTTAGTATTATGCAACTTATTCCAGGTCTCCACTTTAGACTTGGAAAGTCTGAAATAAGAGACTCAAGGGTAGTACGTGGCAAAGAAAACAACCAGGAAGGGGCTGGAGAAATGGCTCAGTGGCTAAGAGCAGTTGCTGCTCTTGCAGAGGACCTGGATTTGGCTCCCTGTAACCACATGGTGGCTCATAACCATTTGTTAACCCCAGTTCCAAGGAATCTGACACCCTCTTCTAATTGTTGATGGCATGGTATAAGAAAATCTGTGGGGCCTGGAGCTATAGGTAACATGGTAGTAATACTTGCCTACAAGCTACAAGGACCTGGAGCTCCAGCTCCAGCACTAAAAAAAAAAAAAAAAAATGTATAAAGCCAAAAGAAAACCATTGTTCCCACTAAAGTAAGATACTTTCTAAAGATACATTTCATCATTTTACTACTAAAGTAACAATTAATCAACTTTAAAACATGAAACATACCTATAACTTCCTAAGAATTCTAAAAGTGTCTATACTCATCAATGAACATTCTATTTAAAAGACTGGGTAGAAAAAATTTTTACCTCAGAAGGAAAAGACTACTTAGCATTTCTGATCATTTCTGTTAACATTTGCTTAACAAATAACTGAACAAATGTAACTTTAACATTAGTCTTAAGAGTAAACACCATTTTTAAAGTGGAATTGGTTATAGATGCTTCATACTATAACTTTATGATTCCAAACAATTATCTGCAAGTGTTTTGGCAGCCTGTCTACAGATCTGCTCATACATGCTTAGGTAAACGTAAGACCACTTTGTGTTCTACATCATCAACCTGCTCTACTGCTCTAAGAATTGTAACTGTAACTGACGCCCCAACGGGAATGGCCACCACACTGATTTGCTGCCTCTCTTTCCCCACACAGAACACTGAGCTACTCCTTTAAACAGTGTCAGTTACCTAGTTTCACTCATCACTCTGTCGATTCCCTTTTAGTAGGACAGAAATCAAAGTTCAATGTAATTTACAAGAACAGCTAATATTATCAAAGTATTGGGATTTTTTTGTTGTTGTTTTGAGACAGGATGGCCAGGCTAGATAGGAATTGGCTATGTAGAACAAACCTCGAACTGCTGGGCATCCTCATGCCTCAGGATCCAAGTACTAAGATTACAAACATGGTCCACTACTCCATACATTTAATATTTTCTCTTTCATGGTTTTCATTCTTTTCAGTACCATGGATTGAACCCAAGACCTCCTGCATACTATGAAAGTATTCTACCAATGAGTTGTTTTTGAGAAATGTCTTGCTGTATCTTCCAAAATGGCCTCAAAATCCCAATCCTCATTCCTTTATCTCTTAAGTATTAGGATTACAGGCATGTACCACCATGCCCGGCTAGACTGTCTTAACTAGACATCTAGACATACTTGATGTGCAAGATGCTCTAACTATTTCATAGTCATTTAAAAAGAATATTTAGCCTACAATTGCCCTTATATAGCTTCACTAACATAAAGAAAAAGCCTGTCTGACAATAATGTAGCTCTGGATATCCAGGAACTCAATGTGTAGACCGGACTGACTTTGCACTCACAGAGACCCACCTCCTTCTACATCCAGAATGCTGAGATTAAAGGTGTCCACATGTTCATGCCTGGCTTTTTTTTTTTTTTAAGACTTATTTATTTATTATGTATTCGGTGTTCTGCCTACATGTATGCTTGCATGCCAGAAGAGGGCACCAGATCTCATTACAGATGGTTGTGAGCCACCATGTGGTTGCTGGGAATTGAACATGGGACCTCTGGAAGAGCAGCCAGTGCTCTTAACCTCTGAGCCATCTCTCCAGCCCCACCACCCTCATGCCTGGCTTTTAAAATATATCTTAATTTAAATAATATTACCATGGTCCATCAGGCATCACAGAAAGTGAGAAAAGGTATAGGGCCAATGAGATGACTCAACAGGATAAGATACTTGCCACCAAGCCTGTGACCTGAGTCCCATCCCTGGAATCCACATGGTGGAATGAGAAAACTAACTCCCACAAATTGACCTGTAATCTCCACAAGTGCACCTTCGTGGGTGAAGACATGTGACCCCACAAATAAATGAACACATAAAAGTAATAATAACAAAAAAAGTATAGGGGCTGGAGAGATGGCTCAGCCATTATGAGCATTTGTTGCTCTTGCAGAGGAACCAGGTTCAAATCCCAGCACCCACAAGGTAGTTCACAACCACTCGAAACTCTGGTTCCAGGGTATCTGACACCCTTACCCTCTTCTGACCCATGCAGGCATCAGGCATGCATGTGGTGCACAGACAAACACACAAGCAAAACATTCACATACATAAAATAAATAAGGCTTTTGAAAAAATGTTCCTAAGTCCAAATAGAAGTAAGAGAATTCAGGTTTTGAATGTGACCAAAGTCAATTTCAACCACTATAATAGATTCTTTTTTTAGAAAATCTTTTTTTTAGATTTATTTTTTTATCATTGTAAATGTCTGAGTATTTTGCCTACATGTATATATGTGCACCATATGCATGTCTGGTGCACTCAGAAATCAGACAAGAGTATCAGATTCCCTGGAACTGGAGTTACAGACTGTTGTGAGCTGCCATGTGGGTGTTGGGAATTGAACCCAGGTCTTCTGCAAGAGCAATAAGTGCTCTTAACTTCTGAGCCATCTCTCTAGCCCAATAATAGATTTATTAAAAGAAAATGTTGAGACATGTGTGTTGTACAATCTTAGGAATTAAAAAACCAGTTGCAAAGCATACCTTGCTGAGCTAATGTTGACCTGAGCATCCCCGTCTTTGACCAGATTTTCACCTGTCCATCTTCTCCAACTGTGTAGGAAAAAAAAAATTTTTTTTCTCTATAGAAAATAATCTCAAATTTATACTTGCATATATAAATAGACATCTATATTTTTAAAATTCAGATACAATTAATTCTAAGTATAATAGAGTATGTTTCAACAGTAGATTTAAATAGAAATTACATGAAAAAACTTTCATCAACATAAGCTAACTTCCATAGCCAAAATTTTATTTTTTGCCTTAAAACTTAGGAATATGTCACTACTTCCATGGTCACTATAACTCCACTTAGAATTCTAAGGAAAGTATTCCCAGGGTAATAGCTACCGCAGATGACCACCAAGGAACAGGAGAAGAAGTGGGTCAAATAATGAAATCCACTGGTGACCATCTTAGCTGAAAATGGAAAAGAAAAAAAAAAGCCTGGAGCTACAGAGAGTCATTTAAGAAAGGGATTTCTGTTTGGTTGGTTGGTTTTGTTTTGAGTTTTTGTTTGTTTGTGTTTTGAGTTTTTTCAAGGCAGGGTCTCACTATGTAGCTCTAGCTGTCCTGAAACTCACTATGTAGACCAGGCTGGCCTCCAACTCACAGAGATCTACCTGCCTCTGTTCCCAAGTGCTGGGATTAAAGGTGTGCACCACTACACCCGGCAGGATTTTTGTTTTTATTTACTTAGTTATTACATTTTATTTCTGTGGTGCTAGTGATCAGACCTGGAAGCTTATACATAGTTGGCTCCATTCCAGCCTGGGATTTATATTTCCTGCCTAAGTTTTAAAATAATTCACACCTAAATACATTTATATACTGAAAAAGAAGCCACAAAAGAAGAAGTTAAAGGGACAGGTGGCACAGAGGACATGTCACTAAAATAAGGGATAGATTACAAACATCTGCACAGAGTCCTTGCCACTCTTCTCTTCAAGGGTGCAGCTCCCCCTCTCCCCTCACACTCTCCTTCAGTGTGGTCTGTACTTAGTGACTTGCTTTTAAAGAACAGAGTGGGATAGAAATGGCAAAGTATAATTTCCGAGGGTGAGTCAGAAAAGATACTGTGGCTTCTAACCTGCTATTTTTTGGATCCCTGGGAAGCCAGATGCCATGTCATAAAAACACTCCATCAGCCCTATGGAATTGCCTATGTGGCAAGAAATTAAGGTCTCCTGCCAAAGCCAGAGAAGAACGAAGGCCTCCTGCCAGCACCCATGTGTGTGAGCCAAGCTGGAAGTGGACCTTCCAGCACAGTCAAGCCTTCCTATGATGGCAGCCACATGTTACAACTTGAAGGAACCTCATGACACACTAAGCCAGAAATCCCCACCCACGAAAGCTGCTCCCAGGCCTACAGAAATAGCCACATATTCCATGTTTATTGTTTAAGTGTTGAGCTAACTCATTATGCAGCAATCTGTGACTAACACAGCAAATACAGTAGTCCTACCTGGAGGAGGGCTGGGATGGAAGAGAGATAAAGCCAAGTTATATGAGAATATTGTCAACTTTGGAATTTCTTTAAAGTTGTAACTTTTACCTACTCTAGGGACTTGATCATTTTTTCCCCTTAGTTTTTTGAGACAGGGTCTCACTATGCAGCCCTGGCTGCTGTCTTGGAACTCACTTTGTAGATCAGACTGGCCTCGAACTCAGAAATCCAGCTTCCTCTGCCCCCTGAGTGCTAGGATTAAAGGCATGTGCCACCATGACTGGTGTTGATCATTCTAAAAGCCTTCTTTGATAGAACATTCTCCAAAAGTCACAAATAAAAGTAACAATATGATGCTCAAGGAATGGACATAGTGGCACTCTCCTGTAGCTCCAGCATTCACAAGGCTGAGGCAGGAGGATTGCTAATATGAGACCAGACTGACCTACAAAATGAATACCAGGTCAGCCTGTACTACATATCAAGACTCTGTCTCAAGAAAGAAAACAAAGAAAAAACTAAAATATTCTAAAATGATAACATCTACACAGCAGTCTAGATTGGTACTGTGACAATCAGTTTTTTGCTACTGGGTAGTGAAATACACTACTGCTAAATGAATGTGATGGTTAGTTTTAAATATCATCTTGCCCCATCTAGAGCCACCTGGGAAAAGCATCTCAATTGAGAAATTATCTAGCTCAAGTTGGCCAGGAGACATGTCTAGGGGGATTATCTTGATTGGAATTGATGTGGGAAGACCCAGCCCTTTGTGGGCAGTACCACTTCATCACGGGCCCAGAACTACTAACAGCAAAAACAGCTGGTCAAGTGTTCGTTCTCTCTGCTCTTGATCATGGGTAGAATTTACTGAGTTCCTGCCTTGACTTCCCCACAAAAGCATACTATAACCTGGACTTGTAGCTCAGTCAAGCCCTCCCCGCCCAGATGTTGTTTCTGGTCACAATATTTTATCACAGCATAGAAAAGAAATGAGAACAATGAAAGTATTTCCTTTGAAACTTCTTCTTTACAAATGCATTTAAAATGTCATTTTGGAGCTCAGAGGTAGATAACTTCCCTAACGTGTGAAGGACCCTGGTTTTGATCCCAGCACAAGAAAGAGAGGCAAACCTGCCAAGAACTTACCTGTCACTAATGCGGTCCCCTCATAGTTCCATCTTCCTGCAAGCACAGCTCCACAGTGAGCTTCTACACTTTTTTCCACTCTTCCTAACTTGGAGATCAGATGAAACTTACCTAAAAGAAATGATTTGTCAGAATCTATTTTATTAAATTAATTTATACTAAAGTACTTGGTGAGTTCTGTTGGGAAATATTATTTTAAGGTGTGTTACTTTTGTTTATGTTGCATTTGTTTAACTCTGTGAAGCTGTGTTACTGTGCCTGTCTAAAACACCTAATGGTCTAATAAAGAGCTGAACGGCCAATGGTGAGGCAGGGGAAAGGATAGGCAGGGCTGGCCAGAGAGAATTAATAGAAGGAAAAATCTGGGAGAAGAAAAAAAGGAATAACCAGAGAAGGAGGAGGATTCCAGGAGCCAGCCACCCAGCTACACAACCAGCAATGGAATAAGAAAGAAAAGTATATAAAAATAGAGACTGGGAAAAGCCCAGAGGCAAAAAGTAGATGGGATAAGTTAAGGAAACCTGGCAAGAAACAAGCCAAGCTAAGGCCAGACATTCATAATTAAAAATAAGCCTCTGTGAGTGATTTATTTGGGAGCTGGGTGGTAGACCCCTAAAAAGATCAAAAGAGCAAAAACAAACAACAACAGAGTTCCTACTACTAGATTAATTAGCAATGATTAACTAACAACTAGTTATTAGGCACTAGAGGCTTATGAGCAAATAATGTCACAATTCTTAATATTAAGGAACACAAGTCTAATAAAAAAGATGCAAAAAAACTCACATGATAGGCATTCACACATAGTATATTTCATTTAATAAGCAAAAAAAAATGGGTGATTTGGATTTAAAAACATACTTAAGCTCTGCATAACAAAAGCAATCTCTTATTAAATAAAAAGTCAATTAATCTTAATTTTTTGGAGTAATCCAAATTAATTACAAATGAGAAGATAGTTATATACATTTGAAAGATGTGAAACACATTTTTAAAGATCACAAATGCCCTACAAATGTCCACAGACTGGGACACATCTGTAATGTCAGCACATAAGAAGCAGAGGCAGAAAGATAGTGAATTCCAGAACAGCCTGGGTTATCCAGTGAGTTCAAGGGTAGCCTAGGATACATAGTGAGACTCTTGTGGGGTGGGTGACAGGGAGAAGAAGAAACAGAAAAGGAGAGGAGAGGGAAAGGGAAGACAGAACTAAAGAGAAAGATAATAGCAAACAAATAGTAAACAGGTTAATTTTTACAGTGGTCTAGTCTGAGTTATTAGTTTTGAAAATTATATATTATAGAATTAAATAAATGAGTGTATATACTGATAGTGATAGTTCCTCATTGTTTCCAAGTATCAGAAAAAGAAAAACTAAAATAAGCCTGTGGTATTGAATTAGAATTGGTGTTACCAAAATATATTCAAGGTTTAGATAGAAAGTGGTAGAGAACTGGCTACTGACATGCATCTAAAAATAATTTTTACATGTATTTATTTATTGGGGAAAGGGACATGCATGTACCAAAGAACGCACATAGAGGTCAGAGGACAACTTGCAGAAGTCAGTTTCTACTTCCTACAATGGGTTTCTAGGGATTCAATTCAGGCCATCAGGCTTGGCAGCAAGTGCCTTTACCCACCGAACCATCTGAATGGACCTAATTTTTTAAGTACGCATTTGTAATCCCGTGTCTTAGTTCTGTTTGATGAAGAGTCTGAAGAGTAGACACACCCCATTAGAACGAATACTGCTAGCAGTGTCCCTATCTTGTCTCTTAAATATCACTCACCATCTAAAATCAGGCCTGTTTGGAAAATGGCTGAATTAGAAAATGGGACTAAGAACTACAGATTAGTTTGGGACATCTTGTGTCGGTAAGGAAGTGCTCAAGAAATGAAGAACACACGTACAAAACAAAAACAAAATCAATGTAGTTGGGTCCACTGATGGGGTTCCCAGTGGCCAAATAGGGGACAGTTTCCAAATCAAGATTAAGACATTATAGTAACAGAATATTTATGAAA
Organism: Peromyscus aztecus; assembly: GCA_902168405.1. Taxonomy (NCBI): domain Eukaryota; kingdom Metazoa; phylum Chordata; class Mammalia; order Rodentia; family Cricetidae; genus Peromyscus; species Peromyscus aztecus. The sequence continues at coordinate 42,443 of CABHPQ010000349.1, forward strand.
TCAAATCAAATCTGTGAGGCTAACTGAACATTAAACCAAGTAAGGCGAATGGCATGGGACGGAAAATTTCTCCTTGAAGCAGAATACCAACGTTTAACATGGGGTAGGGTTAGAGAGACAGAAGAGCTATCATTTGGCAGCTTCTCTGGGAATAAATGATCTAGCCAAGAATCATCAGTCAATTTTTAGAAATGGGAGGAAATCTAAGGAATAGAATACCTTTTTATAGTCTCAAAATATGTTTTCATAAACAAGTTATTAAAATGGAGAAAATAGAGGCTAGAGATGGCTCAGTGGTTAAGAGCACTTGTTGCTCTTGCAGAGAACCAGCTTCACTTCTCAATATACCCTCATGATGGTTCACAACCATCCATAACTCCAGTTCCAGGGGATCAGGCACCCTTGTCTAACCTCTGCAAGCACCAAGCATACATGTGGTGCACATACATACATGTAGGCAAAACACTCATAAAGTAAAAAAAAAATCGCAAAGTTGGGGAGAAAATAGTAACATCACGGTAGATTGGCTTACAAAGCAGTTGCTGTCTGGTAAGGCATTAACATCACAATAATGTGTCAAATCAACACCATGAGTCCCCTAGCATTCCCACTAAAAACTGTGTAAGCCGAATCAAATCATAAAGAAACAGTAAAAAAGACAAGTTAGGGGCTTTCTATAAAATAACAGGCCTGAATCCTTCAAAATCACCAAGGTCATACAGGAAAATAAAATGTGCAGCTGACAGTATCCACAACAAATAGCAGTTTTGTAAAACAACTCCAGGCACAAATCATAACACTATACTGTATTTTCAATACATAGATGTGCATAGGACATTCATTGAAAACTTACCATCAACGAGCTGGAGAGATGACTCAGTGGCTAAGAGCACCGACCGCTCTTCCAGAGGACCCCGGTTCAACTCCCAGCACCCACATGGCAGCTCACAACTGTCTGTAACTCCAGGATCCAAACACCCTCACACAGACAGACAGGGCAGGCAAAATACCAATGCACATCAAACAAACAAACAAAACTTACCATCGGAACTGGTGAGGACAAAACTTTCTGCCTGAGTCTGTTTCTTCATGCCTAAACTTTTGGGAAACCAGTGAAGATCTATGGGGTAGGTGTCGTCAGGCAGCTTTACTATTAGGCTGGTCTCACTGGTTAGCAAGTTCCACTTCACTATCTGGTGATCATCACTGCAGGAGTACAGCTCCTCAGCAGTCGTCCAACCCACACAGCTCACTAACTCCTGATGTGGCGTTATGTTAAGGAGACATAAAGCACAGACTTGCGGTGTAAGTCTTGAAAATCATTCATGATGTGGATCATGAAAAGGAAATCAGCCAAATGTTTTCAAGCTTCTAAATTGTATTTTTCCATTGTTTGGCTTTTTCTTTTTTTCTTTCTGAGACAGGGTTTTTCTGTGTAGCCTTGGCTGTCCTGGAACTCACTCCATAGACCAGGCTGGCCTCGAACTCAGAGATCTGTCTGCCTCTGCCTCCTGAGTGCCGGGATTTAAGGCCTGAGCCACTACCACCCAGTTCATTGTGTGACTTTTAACATTTTTTTTTCCATATAAAGGAAAATGTCTTCCAAATAGTTGTAAGGATAGAAATCAAAGAAAGCCAGACAGAGAGGGAATAAAATTTGTCATAGAAAATATTCCTTAAGCATGGGAAGCATGGTCAAAAGATACAAACAAACACTCAAAATCAGTACGTAAAAAAGTAAAAAGTCAGGCCGGGCAGTGGTGGTGCATGCCTTTAATTCCAGCACTCAGGAGGCAGAGCCAGTGGATTTCTGAGTTTGAGGCCAGCCTGGTCTACAGAGCGAGATCCAGGACAGGCACCAAAACTACACAGAGAAACCCTGTCTCGAAAACACCAAAAAAAAAAAAAAGGAAAAAGTCAACAGGTAGGAACGGATGTTGTGAGATAGGAAGAAAGAGGGACTAAAGATACATATTTATGTATACATCTTATTATTTATTAGAATGCATATATTGTTATAATTTTAAATTGTTTTATCTAACATGTATGATTTACTTAATGTGCATGAGTGTTTTGCTTGCATGTATGTCTATGTACCATATACATGCCTGACACCTGTGGAAGTCAGGTCTACTGGAACTGAAGTGTGCTGACTAATTCTATGTCAGTTTGACACAGCCGAGTCATCTGGTAGGAAGGAACCTCAAAATTTTGAGAAAATGACACACCAGATTGGCCTGGAATGCATTTTTCTTGATTGATGACAGATGTGGAAGGGCCCTGCTCACTGTGGGCAATGCTACCTGTAGGCTGGTGGTCCTAGGTGCCATAGGAAGGCCGGCTAAGGAAGCCATGAGACAATCAGCAAGCAGCACCCCTCTATGGCCTCTGCCATTAGCTCCTGCCTCCAGGTTCCTCCAGTTGGAGTTCCTGCCCTGACTTTCAGTAGTGATGGACTCTGATGTGGAACTCTAAGGTGAAAGAAACCTTTTCCTCCCCAGGTTGTTTTTGGTCATGGTGTTTTAGCACAGCAATAAAAACCTAACTAAGTTATGGAGTTATGGATGATTGTGAGCCATGTGAGTGCTGGGAATTGAACTGGGTCCTCTGCAAGACAGTAAGTACTTAACCTCTGAGCCATCTCTCCAGCCCGCTCACATGTGGCCTCAAAATCACAGAGATCCATTTGCCTCTGCCTCCCAAGTGCTGAGATTAAAGGCATGAGCCACAATGCTTGGTAACAGGCACTGTTTTAGTAAGTTAAAAACATTAATGTTTAAGAAGACTGAACTCTAACAGTGAACTGTCTCTTTCAGTTACACATTATCATGGTAGTCCTCTAGGGATGCTGGGGCCTAACAGCTGGAACTACCATCTTACTGTTTCTCCTGCTTTCCTTTTAGTTCCCTATTTTTCTCTTTTCATTTATGGTCCTAAGAGCAAACCTAGGGCTCTGTGTATGATGGCTACACCCTCAGTCCCTAGTTATTAATGTTTAATTGACAATACAGTGTTTTAAGTTTGAAAATTGTATTTATTATTTATCATGAGTGATTGTGTGTGTGTGTGTGTGTGTGTGTGTGTGTGTGTGTGTGTGTGTGTGTGCAAGCACTGCCACAGTGCTTATGTAAAGGTCAGGACATCTTGCAGTTCGAAGGAGTCGGTTTTCTCCTTCCACCATGTAGGCCCCAAGAACTGAACTCAGATAAGGTTTGGTGCCAGGTACCTACGCAGTGAATCATCTCACCACTCCAGCAATCCAAATTTTCTGACACTCAGGTCAAAAATAATTCCGTTACAACTTACTGTAAGATGTAGGTATAAATGAAATACATTTCCCCAAATTCTTCTTTTAATTTAATCTTTAGTCTCACATCCTAAGTGAATGAAAATGTAAGTGAAAATCCCATATCTGTTTTCAGGACAACCTGGTTACCCTAGCAGAATTATGTACCTGGAGAAAGTATTTCTACTTGTCACTTATATAAGATGCTTACTCTTGTTTCTCTCTCTATTTCTACATCACCAGGTCCACCCCAGGTAGGTAGTTTGTTCTCTTAGAGTTCTTATACAGTCTTCTCACCTTCTTTTTGTTCAGCAATGTTCTTTTTACCTTATGTGAACAAACTTTTTCCCGGGAAACAAAAAAAGACTGAGCCATAATCAGTATGATGTGTTCTGAGATTTTTTTAATTAATTCAAAATATGATGGATTAAGCAAGATATAGATACAGATATATAGATAGATAGATAGATACAGATATATAGATATAGATATAGATGTTAAGCAACATCATAAGAAAGTAAGGAAGTGGTACTGGACTATTCTGAACCAAAGCACAATGTACAAGAAAGGACCACTACCAAAGAACTCAGAACAATTGCTGCCACCTAACAATGTTTCTTTTTTTGAAGGGTTTACTTGATTTTTATTTGTGCATGAGTGTGTATGCCACATATGTATGTAGATGTCCCCAGAGGCCAGAAGAGGGCATCAGATCCCCTGGAGTTGGAGTTACAGGTAAGCCAACCAAAGCAAACCAAACCTGGGTCCTCTGGAAGAACAGCAAGTGCTCCTAACTGCTGAGCCATCTCTCCAGCCCCTAACACTATTTCTAAAACCAAGACAGGCAGCTTAGGTAAAACCTACATCACATACATACATCTTAAAACAAAACAACAGTAGTTTATATAAGGTTATTTACATGCGCATGTATAGTGTTAACTAAGAGTAGGAATGAGAGGACTGTTAGGTGAGGAAAATCTAAAAAGGGAGTTACTTGTCAGCTTAAAGATGTAAACAGAAACACCAGACACCTACAGTGGTATGACTGAAAACAATTTGCCTATAAAGTACCATTCAAGAAATGAAAAATAACCATTAGATTTTAAAAAAGCAGAAGAAAACCAGTGACAGTATCATAAAAGTTGAATGCAGTGAGGTTTACAGTACTAAAAGGATATGCTTTGGTTCTTTTAAGAGAGATATCTTCAGCCTCATGTCTCCAGTTCCAGAAAGATTTTAAATACCACTTGACTGTATCCACTGTAAAGATAAAAAGAAAACATATAGCAACATGAACAATTGTGCTCATGCACACACCAATGTCCTTTGCATCCCAAGGAGCACAACAGACCTTCAATTCCTCTAATATAAATACATGGAAAGAAGAGGAAAACTACCAGGCATGACAATAAGGCCAAGAATCCATGGCGCCCTTGGATTGAGCACCCAGGGTTCTCTATAACATGCCTGCAACGGCCTGCTATTCCAGAACACCACTAAATCAATCTATCTGAGGCTGGAGAGATGGCTCAGTGGTTGAGAGTAAGCACTGCTCTGCAGGGGACCCAAGTTTGGTTCCCAGAACCTTGTGTTGGTGCCTCAAAACCACCTATTTCTCCAGGCTCCAGGAGATCCACCACCTCTCAGGGCATTTGTACTAGTATGCACATACCCTACACAGACATACAAACATACACAATACAAACTAAAGAAGACATCTGGGTGGATAAGGAATTCCCAGGACCAGCAAGATGGCTCCGTGGGAGAAGGTGCCTGCTGCCAAGTCTGACAGCCTGAGTTCAATTCCCAGGACCCATGGTGGAAGGAGAGAACAAACAGACTCCCACAAGTGTCCTCCAACCTCCACACACATCCCATGGAACATACAATAAACAAAAGGGTTATTTAAAAAAATAGAATCTCCAAAGGCTGTCCTGAGACCACACCAAAAGACTTGGCAAACCAGGAAACCCTCAATCACAGTTCAGTTTTGATCCCATCTAATGAATATATCAGTTAAAGTCTAAGGCTAAACTACACTTTTAAGTGCCTTAACTCTATAATCTACATGGAAACAATACAGTATTATCAACCACGTGGCTCAGTCTGGGGCTTACAATCTACTGTGGGGAGAAAAACTACCCAATGGCTAGCTACTGCTACCACAGAAAGAACAACTGAACTGCGTGAGGACATGGTGATAAATGACTTTAGAAGCTTTGCAAGCTGGGTGTGGGGTGCTGCTACTTGGAAGAGTGAGACAGGAAGGCTACTTAAACCCATGCATGAGGCCAACATGGGCAATATAAGGAAACCCCACTGCAAAAAAAAATTTTAAGTTGGGCAAAATTCAGCATGTAGCTGGACATTGTGGTACACACTTTTAATCCCAGCACTCGGGAGGCAGAGGCAGGTGGATCTCTGTGAGCTCAAGGCCAGCCTGGTCTACAGAGTGAGTTCCAGGACAGCCAGAGCTACATAATAGAACCTGTCAAAAAAAAAAGAGCATGTAATTATCAAATGAAATTTTAAAAAACAAACATAATAAACACTCTCCAAATAAATGCATCATCAAAAGATTCACATGAAGAAAAACATAATTTGTCTGAGTCCAATTTACATTTATATTCTTTTTGAATATGTATCACTAGACCATATAGAAGACAAAAATCAAGTGAGAATGTAATTGAAAGGGGTGAAAATCTCTTTACCAGGTCTAAAATTACAGGAAACCACATCAAAGAGATTAAAAAAAAATCGCTGGGGCTCACTGAGATCACTTCTCATCCCTGTGAATTCAGGAAGTCTTCTGGATAGGCAAGGTGTAGAGCACTCTTCACTTCTCTCTTTGGGTAATTTCTCTTAAATTTTAAAAGTATAAAACTATATGTGGCATAGACAGGAACAAATATGATTTACTTCAGGCATATTTCATAGGTTCGTTTTTGGTGCTAAGGCGTTCTCTAGCTTTCTCAAAACGCCTTCCTCCCTTCCATCAGACCATTCCAATTAGCATTAATCCCAAAGGTGCCAGGAGAAAGACCACTGACCCAAATCATCATGGCCAAATTAATTAAAGCAAGTAATTCATTAAAGCAAGCTTTTTTATTCATGTACATGGGCTGTCTCCAAGAGCGGGGTTTAAGAGATCAACATTTGACATGGGAAAGATAGGGTTTTTATTGCTCAAGGGTAGGGGGATTCTCAGTGGGTGATTTGGCAGGAAAAATAGTTACAGAAATAGAACATAACAAGGTTGTCATTACAACAAGTAGTCATAACAAGGTGGTCATAACAAGTTGCTTTTCTTTCAATTTAGCAGCTACACCAACTGAATTTACTGATATGTTAACTACTGTCTGCACTCCACAGGGCCACAGTCAGCACTTCACCATTCAGACTGTGGCCTGGTGGGATTCCCATCAGCACCAGCTTGGCCGAGGCCACCAACTGTAGGTTTTAACTAAGTCTCTATTGTTCTATTTACCAATAAACACTCAGGAGTCAGATGCTGGGATGAAAACCTGCTAGATTTGAGATGCCGAAAAACAACCAGTTGACTCCCTTTTTGGCTAAAGACCCAGCAAGAGAAGCATCTCTCCACTTGTCCCAAACTAAAAAGACCATGAATCTCTAAGTCCCTCCCTACTCCTTCCTATGCATCTCTCTATCCGTATTCCTGAGTCCTCCATATTGTCTATGGCTAATTCTTATCAACTAGTTGCTGGCTCTGTCCCCTGATCCAAGGTTAATTTTATTGACACAGTCTCGGAGTGCAGCAGTGCAATCAAATATCCCACAACAAACAACCTTTTGAAACAAAGGTAGGGTTACACTACTACAACCAGAAACCCAAAAGATACTTGGAATGATGAAATGCAATTACATCCATAATAATTAGGATACCTCCTCACAAGAAGAAATCAAGATCAATCTTTATACAGTAAAAGCAGTATGTTTTTGTTAATGGCTCGCCAGTCATTCAGAAATATGGTGCCAAAGAGTCAGAGGAGAGAGACACCCAATACAGGGAAGATTTCCCTGGCTCAGAAGGATTTCCTCCATATATTCCATGTAGTTGAAATCATCTGTATGAAGCACATGTACATTTTAATACAATACTGAATAGGAAAATAAAGGAAATTAATACTAGTGCATAGCCTAATTGAAGAAGTGCAGAACAGCCTGAATGCCACAATGAGGTATTTTTATCTGCCCCTGTGTGATGGCTAATTTCAAGTGTCAACTTGGCTGAGCACCTAGGAACGCCCAGGGCATTAATGAGGCACACCTAAAGCTGTGTCTGTGAGGATTTTTCCACAGGTTTAGCTGAGGAAGGAAGTCCCACCCTGAACGCAGGCTTGTGGTACCTTCTTGTGGCTTAGATCCCAGACTGCTTAAAACAAAAGGTTGGAAAGGAGAAAGTCAGCTGAGTGCACTCCCCTTCTGTTTCCTGGCCAGTGGTGCAACACAGCTGCTCTGCTATCATGTCTTCCTGACCGTGATGGAATGCGTTCTTTTAATACATGAAGGATCTAACCAACCAATGATGTCTGGGGAGTGGGGTAGGGAAGGATCTGACAAACCAATGATATCTGGGTAGAAGGGTAGGGAAAAAAATCTGACTAACCAATGGTATCAGGGAGTGGAGCAGGCAAGGATCTGACCAACCAATGATATCTGGGTAGAGGGGTATGGAGGATCTGACCTACCAATGATGTCTGGGTAGTGGGGTAGGGAAGAATCTGGTCAACCAATTATATCTGGGGAATGGGGTAGGGAAGAATCTGACCAACCAATGATATCTGGGTAGTGGGGTAGGGAAGGATCTGACCAACCAATGATATCTGAGTAGAAGGGTAGGGAAGAATCTGACCAACCAATGGTATCTGGGGAATGGGGTAGGGAGGAATCTGACCAATCAATGATATCTGGGTAGTGGGGTAGGGAGAAATCTGACTAACCAATGGTGTCTGAGGAATAGGGTAGAGAAGGCTCTGACTAACAAATGATATCTGGGTAGGGAAAGATCTGACTAACCAATGGTGTCTGGGGAGTAGGGTAGGGAGGCGGCAGAGAATTTCTAGAACACAATGTTAAACTTTACATAGGAAACAAAGAACAGCAATAGCAATGCTTTTTTTTGGGGGGGTGCAGTGTGGGTCAACATTTATAAGGCTTGAGAAAGAGGGAAAAAATGTGTTCAGCAAAACTTGACAGTACCAGGTAGGGGTGGTGGCACACTCCTGTAATCCCAGCACTTAGAATGTTAAAGCAGTCGGTAAAAGTTTTAAACTAATGTACATTACACAGCAAGAGCTCATCTCAAAACAAAAGTAGACAAAAAAAAAAAAAAATCCAACAGTTCAACAACCACCAGAGTAAACTCCAAGCTAGTCATTCCCCAGCACCATCACAGTCGACAGCCACCATCATCCTTGCCTCTACTGCCACAGGCCAGCCAGCCAGAATGGACCGTTTTGTCCCTGATCTTACCCCTTCAGAGCCTTCTAAACACATCAGTCACAATGCTTTGATGGCTACCTCAAAACACAAAAGCAGGAGTGACAGGCCCAGCGGCCAGTCAGGAAGGGAGCAGGGTCTCCGAGTCAAAAGCTTCCATTTTCTTCAAGGTGAACTGAGGATTGGGTATAGGGTGTATGACTTGAAGGAATGACATGATCTGATCTACATTTTTTAAAAATTTATTTGCTTCATACTCTGGCTAAATTTATCTGACCTGAGTTCTATAACGGTGACTATGGATGGTATATAAAACACAATGGGGCAAGAGAGATGAATAGGACTGGGAGCCAGAAAACAGATAGGATTTCAGTAATCCAGAAGGAAAAGCAAGTATCTGGGCTAGGAAGCTCTCCCAACAGTGTCCAGGCCCTTGCTGATCCAGACTCCCAGTGAGGGTTAATATTATAAGTCAACTTGGCTAGATGAGAGTCTTTTTTATTTTATTTAACGAACACTAATCTAAACGTTAAAAAGGTACTTTTCACAGGTGATAGCATTTACCATCACCTTTTTAAAAGTTAAACAAATTCTTTACACATGTGAGTGAGCTTAATCCAATCAGTTGAAGAAGCCCTTAAGAGTGGGAACAGAAGGGATTTGACTTTAGACTATAGAACAGATTGATAGTGTCCATCCTTTGGACTCAAATGCGCAACATAAACTCTTACTTCAACTTCCAGCCCGCTAGACTTCAGCTTCTACAACCACAAGTGGTAGTTAGAACAGCGATAGATTGGTAATATGCGAGAGCATCATCTCTTTTAACATCAGTTAATCAAGGATGTTGAAGATGGATACGATCTGAGTGTGAATGACCTCCCCCACAAATACACTCCAGAGGCTCGTGTGAGATAAGGAAACCTTAATAGGGCCTTGGTGGGGGACAAAGGCCACTGGAGCAAGTTTTGAGGGTTATAGTCTGGCCCTGCTCCTGGCCCAGCTTTACTTCTCCAGGTTCATGACACCATGGACTGACCCAGTTCTCTGCTGTGACGGCTGGATCTCTGTGAGTTCGAGGCCAGCCTGGGCTACAGATTGAGTTCCAGGAAACGCGCAAAGCTATACAGAGAAACCCTGTCTCGAAGAAAAAAAAAAAAAAAAAAAGATGTATAGCAATATTACATAACTTAGATGGCTCAGGTAAAGGCACTTGTCACACAAGCCTGATGACCTGAATTCAATCCCTAGCTCCCACCTAAAGATTCTGGAAGGTGGGAACTGATTCCACAAACTTGTTCTCTGATCTCCATATGTGTGCCATAGCACATGCCTAAACACATATCATGTACATACACAAAATTTTGTAAAATATAATTCAATCCCTTTTGTACAAATGAAAAGTGATATATATTTAAGTTGGTGGGCACTAAAACACTTCTCTGGGAAGATATACATTTAATAATGGAGACCCAGAAGAACCCAATGAGAAGTGATGATTACTCACTCCCCCTCCCTGCCCCGTCTTTTTTTGGTACTACGCAAGTGCTTTGCCACTGCACTATGGCTTTGCCCTATAGAAATTTTAATCGTGTGTGTGTGTGTGTGTGTGTGTGTGTGTGTGTGTGTGTGTGTAGTGAGTGATAAGATTAAGACCCAATTATGTTTTATGTATTTATTTTTTTAATCTTATAAGTAATATTTTAGTGACATCTATATACACCTCTCTTCCCAAGGTTCAGGGAACATCAAAAAAGAGGAGGCAGAAGGTTGTTAAGAGCCAGAGGTTAGAGAGAACTGGAGCAAAACAGTATCTCCTGGACTTCGCAGGGCCATCGCACTGGTGGACTCAAAGCATCTGTGGTTGTCTGCAGAGAACTGTCACAAGATCACGCCCTCAATAGTCCAGCATGGGGCCCATAGCCCTCACCCCTGGCTGAGAAGCTACTTACAGTGACTGTTGCTAGAGGACACTCAGTTCTCTTCAGGGTTGTGGTCCCTGGTAGACTGAGCATGCTCTAACAGATGGCCCCACACCCATGCATATATGAGCTGCATTAATTAGTCAGTGGTTATAAAAGGGGAGGGCCTGTAGTTGGGAGGGAGAATGTAGGGGTGGATCCATGTGGGAGTTGGAGAAGAATAGCACGGGATACAGATGACAAAAAAAGGAAGAATAAATTTTTTCATAAGATTACCAATCTCTGTACTTGATCATTCTTATTTATTTATGTATTGGGGCACTTTGTCTACAAGTACATCTGCCACAAGAAAGGGGTATCCAACCCTACAGATGGTTTTGAGCAGCCATGTGGATGCTCAGGATTGAACTCAGGACCTCTGGGGGAGTAGCCATGCTTAACCTACTTGACAAGCAGTTATGAGATGTTTATAGACTGCCCACTACAGTACCTGACACACAGTAAGCATTTAGTAACTGTTGTGCATTTGAAGTAAAAACCACTGTTTTGGTCACCTAGTATATACTCATTCTTTTCCGAGACAAAAGGAAAGTACCTATAGAAAACCCACTTCCCACTCTAAGTGGGTTGAGCAGAGCCAGCATGAGACCCACACTTAAGCCAATTGGAGCCTTCTAGTCTGTCTGCACAGACACTGTTTCACAGGTGGCCCAGGACTTCCTCTAAAATAAAAGATGGGAAGAAAAATCCAACTTACCTGGGTCTTCAACTTCACAAGATTTTCAGCAATAGTAACTGTATCTTATCACAGGAAGCAGAGAGCCTGGAGGTACCAAATAGCACCATGAAGAGCATGAACATGCTACAACAGAATGCAAAGCAAGAAAGAAATCAAACAGTGGAGTCTAATTGTTACAGGGCGTGTGTGTGTGTGTGTGTGTGTGTGTGTTTTGCTGGCATGGAACCCATGGCCTTCTGTATACTAGGAGAGTGGTATAGGGCCGGCTTACATAACTTTCTAGTTATAGGAGACAATATTTTTTTCTCAAGGCCACTTTGATTGGGTCATCTGTCACTTATGATCTAAGTAGGCCTGAGACATGACTTTGCTCTTTTTAGATTCTAAAGATGGTATTTCCTCAATGTGATTGTTCTGATGGTGCTAGCCTCTCTGTATTTAAACCATAAAACCCTAATCTATTTTTCCTCTTCTATTGTTTTTATTTTTGCCTTTGTTTCTGAAACAAAGCCTCATGTAACCCAGGCTGGCCTCAAACTTGTTACGTAGCCAAGAATGATCTTGAACCCAACTGGCTTGTCTCTACCACTCTAGTGTTGGGATTACGGGCCAGTGACACCAGGCCAGGCTAGTATCTAATTATAGGGTCCTATTTTCTCTTGTGAGCTATTCTCTAGTGCTAGTGTTCCTCAATATATCTTTCCATAACACCCATGAATAGACACAATTCTATCTTTCAAATGAAATTTCCAGAAAACAACTGTTCTACTTCCAAGCTTCTCAGAGTTTTTTTTTTTTTGAGGAGATGAGTTCTGTGAACATTTCAGTATGATTAATATATTACAAAGCTTTGTTAATTTCCTGTGCTAGGGATCCAGCCCAAGATGTCAATCATCTCAGACAAGCACATCACCACTAAGCTACCTCCTCCAGGGACTTTTTTTATCAACAGGAATGGTCATTCCTATTTCTAGTAACAATAATTTTGCACACTATTCTCTAACTATGTATTATTCAAATAAATTTGTTTATAAGCCAATTATCTAGATGATTTAAAGCTTACAATTACAAATTTTTAAAGATTTACTCCTAAACCTAATTTCAGACTTTTTGAAATCTTTTTAGAAGGTACACACAACACACATTATTGTAATTATGACAACACTCAACCAGGCTCTTAAAGAACTGAGAATGAAAATTCTTATTTCTTTCTATAGGGAAAATCCTTACTTTTCTTTCTTTTTCTTTTTTTTTTTTTTCAAGACAGGGTTTCTCTGTGTAGCTTTGCGCCTTTCCTGGATCTCGCTCTGTAGACCAGGCTGGCCTCGAACTCACAGAGATCCGCCTGCCTCTGCCTCCCAAGTGCTAGGATTAAAGGCGTGTGCCACCACCGCCCGGCTTTTCTTCCTTTTTTAACACAGGATCTTTTACATAACTCAGATTGGCTTTAATCTTAAAACCCTCATGTCTTAGACTACCAGTGTTGGGACTATAGACAGGTGCTCCCATTCTGAAAAAAAAAGTTTCTTCAGACCATCTGGTGCAGCAGAAAAGGGCTGTTGGAGATCATGATGGAAGGTAAGAAGTGGCCATATTTCCTATGGGTTATGATCAGAACTGATGATTGGTTATGATTGTAAGCTGGTCTTTTCTTTAGAATGAGATTCTGTTAATTTCGGGAGAAGAGTCAGGAGTACTGGCAACAGTTAGCCAGATGCCTTCACTTCTTGTGCTCCTAATATCTTCTCAAAAATTACCTTAATGGAGCCAGGAAATAGCTCAGTTGGCAAAGCACCAGACAGCTACCTCTAGCCTGCACAGGCACACACATGAGTACAGCACACATACAAACACCACACACACACACACACATAAAAAATGACATTCATTTGTAATGTCTTTTTGGTTTGGTTTTGTTCTGGTTTTTGCTGTTGTTTTTGTTTTTTGTTTGGTTTTTGAGAGAGGCTCTCACTATGTAGCTCTGGCTGGCCTAGAACTCAGTAGATAGACCAGACTGGCCTTGAACTCACAGAAATCCACCTGCTTCTGCCTCCTGAGTGCTAGGATTTAAGGCCTGGATGACCACAACCACACTTTTCTTTTGTTTTTCGAAATAGAATCTCAAAGTAGTCCAGGCTAGCTTTAAACTAATTGTGTAAAATAATCTGGAGGTTAAACATACTCCTGCCTTTCTACCTGAGTGCTGCTGTTACAGGAATTTGCTATCCATAATGGGTTGGGTTTTTTTTTTGGGGGGGGGGGTTGTTGTTTTTTGTTTTAGTTCATGTGCATTGGTGTTTTTGCCTGAACATATGTCCATATAAGGGTGTTGGACACCCTGGAGGATACCCTGGAATTGGAGTTACAGACAGTTGTGAGCTGCTATGTGGATGCTGGGAATTGAACCTGGGTCCTCTGAAAGAGCAGCCAGTGCTCTTAACCGCTGAACCATCTTCATTATGTAACTTAATTTTAGCTGTTACAAAAATGTTTATGCCACTAGGCATGATGATGCTTGACTCTAATCCCAGAACTAAGTAGGTGAAGTCAAGAGGATTAGAAATTCAAAGCCAGTCTTGGCTGCATAGTGAATTCAAGGCAAGCCTAAGCTATATTAGACCCCGTTTCAAGAAAAAAGAAAAGAAAAAGAAAGGAAGAAAAATATTTGTCTGAGAGGGCATGGTTAAGTTAAATTAAATTTGAGGCTGTCATTATGTAAACTTTTTTGAAAATCACTTCTTTCTACATTAGTTGTTAAAACTTTCCATATTGACAGGAGTCATCCAAATCAGTAAAACTAGGATATATGTTCTTCCTGTTACTTTGTCACTAATTCAAAGATTCACAAAGAGCAGTATTTGACTGTCTTGAGAGTTTATACACTTAACCACCCAAAATCTATAAAAGCAATAGTCTGTCTAAAATAACTGAATTCTTTCTTTTCTATTGCAAAGGTACTCCTCACCTACCACACGAAAGACTGTTTAGTAACAATCTAACTAAAGCTATTACTGATCTCTTTGCCTGTAACATATTCCACCTCAGTACTTGTTAATAATTTTTTTTCCTTATCCTCATTCTTCCTTTTTTTTTTCCTCCCCACTGTCCAGCACTGGCTCCAACTCACTATGTAGACTAGGCTAGTCTAAACTCATGGCAAGCCTCCTGCCTCATCTCCCAAGTGCTGGGATTACAGAAATAGCCACCACACCCAGTTTGTAGCTATACTCTTGACTTGCCTTTCAAGGTCCTTCATAAGCTACTCTTCCTCAAGTTTGATATGGCATTATTGATACTTAGCACATACTTGAAATATGTCATCACATAGTAACATCAAATACTTACAGGACCAGATGAAGCAGATGAACAATTACAAACGATTCTATGATAGACATTTTCTTTTGATTTTTATAAACAAACACTCCCAGACATGCTTATGAGTAAACTGCCCAATTATATAGTCAAAGAAATAATAGGAGTTGGATTGTTTTCTATTTTTTAATGTGTATATTTGAGTGCCTGCATGCATGCATGTATGTGTGTGTCTAGTACTGTTGGTATCCAGAAGAGGGTGTCAGATCCCCTGGACTGGAATTACAGGCAGGTGTGAACTGCCCGGTGTGGGTTCTGGGAGCCAAACCCAGGTCCTCTGCAAGAGCAGCAAGTATCTCTATTGCTAAATCATCTCTCCAGCCTCCCTGATTTCGATTTCTATTTTTCTACTAAATTCTGTTCTGACTAGCACATACACCTTTCAACGTGGTCTAGTCTACCCTTTTATTGTATTTATTTTACATGTTTGAGTGCCTTATCTGCATGTATGAATGTGTACTACAAACATGCCTCCTGCCTGAGGAGGCCAAAAGAGGGCACTGAATCTCCTGGAACTGGAGTTACAGATGGTTATAGCTGCCATGCGGGTGCTGGGAACTGAACCTGGGTCCTCTGCAAGAGCAGTAAGTGCTTTTAACCACTGAACCACCTACCCTGCCTCGGTCTTTTTTCAAAGTAGGTATCTCTTCCACTCAGATTTGTAGTATTTTACAACATCTGAAAATACAAAGGACTCCCGAAGCCCTAAAGAGAATCCGTTTACTCTCTTGGTGTACCTACCAGTCCTTCATACACACACACACACACACCCAAAAAACTAATTGAGCTTTATGGTGACATTTGTTTTATGAGCACAATTTATTTTCAACTACAAATACAAAGGTACATTATAATATTAAGCGAATGCTTATTCAAACCACACCAATTTCCAAGCTCCAACCAGATTTTTACACTTGGGGGTGTCCTCTGCTCCAGCACTTCCTGGGAATAACTGAAACTAAGTGTTATTTATCTAAGAGCCATAATACATTTCAGAGCAACAATGTAAATTCATTCATAAACAGGTTTATTGCTGCTCTAATATGCCAGACCCTAAATAGGTAAAGAGAAAAAGAAAGGCTAGCAGTCCTGA
>CABHPQ010000350.1:1470-21673 GCA_902168405.1 Peromyscus aztecus
CATCTTTGCACTGGTGTATGGAGAGGCTCCAGATTTTATATGTTAAATTTGTATGCTGCAACTTTGTTTAGGGGGGTTGGTTACAAGTTGTTGTCAAGGGTTAGGAAAGGGGCTAAGCAAAGGAGATTAGATTTAAGGTTCTTGTTTAAAAGAAAAAAAAAGAACAGAAAAAGAAAAAGACAATTACTAGTTTTAAATACTTTACATTGGATTGTTTTATATTATATACAAATTATATATATTGAAATTGATAGTTAGAAAATGCTATATGTATATTTCTGATTGTACTTATACCGTTCATTTAACAATGTAATGCAATTTTCTGATCCTTGAATATTATTATTACCAACTATTAGGATATAAAGAAATGAAAGTTAGTAGTTAGACATTACAGTAGAACTTATGGTCATATTAGATATGTTTTCAAGATTGAGCAGATATATTTTAGATAGACAGGTCATCTTCAAACCCTTCAGAGATCTACAGAATATGGCATTTAAAGTGTTCTAATAACTTAGAAAATTTTTCTTTTTTGTTATGACTATGAGACATGTCAGCTCCTGGCAGTACCAATCTATTTCAGAGAAAATATGGGCATTGAAGAAACTGCATATGGAGTTAACTTTCATTGTGGCAAAAGTTAGCCACTGGACAACAAAGTATCCTCGAATTAACTGCTGGCAACAGGACAAAATGGACAGACAGGACACAAAACAAAGGACTACTGATTCTTGCCAAAACAAGTGTGGTTATGGCTTTATCAAAAGGCATCTTCTGAAGCCAGGACAATATGGCACCATCCCTGAAGCAATCCAGAAAAGGTACAGTGCCCTTTTCTTCGAAGGCAGCTGAACAGGCAGTGGGCCGATGGCTTCTGATGTGCAATGGAATAGCAGCTGAAACAGTTATTCTTGAAGAATAACTAAGCTCACGCCCCTCAATAGTAGACTGGCATTTAATAGAGGGATGTGGAGAAGAATGGGATGCTGAGATGAAGCCACATATACACAGCCAAGAAGAATGGACAGCTGAATTCAAAAACCATCAACAATTTCCAGAATTTAAAATCCTGAATCATGACATGACACTAGTGGAATTCAAGTGTTTCTGGTACATGGACTGCTCTCACCCAATGTGAGGTTGAACTGTTGACCTTGTGTACATCCTACTTCACAAATGAGTCTGTCAGATACGCTAAACCTACAGGCTGAAGATGATGCCCCAACACTGCGGAGAAACCTCAGGTGACTGTCCAGGCAGCTGGCTGTTTCTGTCAACTCACAATGTTTTTGGAAGTTGCTTGCATGCACTTCCTGTTTTTATTTTTGTTAGGTAATATTATTTCCTTCTTGGGTCTCTGAGGGAGTTGAAGATTAGTTAGTTATAGTTGAAGATTAGTTAGTTATAGTTGAAGATTAGTTAGGATAGAAAGTGAATTAGGTATATTTTGGACTTACCAAATAGGATAGATAATGGAATTATTTTCTCTGAATATGTCAAAAACAAATGGACTAGACATTGTTTAGGTATTTATTACTTGTATATATGGTATATAGTTATTGTACTTTTGTATATAGTTTTTCTTACATTAGTTACAACTTTTTTCCTTTTATTAAAATAGAAAAGGGGAAATATGGTGATATTTTATTTGTACTAAAATGTGATTTGTATGTTAATAAATAAAGTTGCCTGGGGGTCAGAGCTATTAGAGCCATAGCAAAAGCTGGGTGGTGGTGGTGCACACCTTTAATCCCAGCACTTGGTAGGCAGAGTTAGGTAGATCTCTGTGTGTTCAAGGATACAGCCAGCATTGGAGACACACATCTTTAATCTCAATATCAACCATAGAAGACCTGGAGGTCTGTACAGACAGGCAGTGACGAGGCAGTCATGTGGTTGGGTTTACAACCAATGAGAAGGCAGAACAGAAAGTCTATATAAAGACAAACACACAGGAAGTAGGTCTCTTGGCTGAAGAGGACAGCTGCAGCAGTGATGGGTGAGGCTCTTAGCTCTGACCTCTTGGGCTTTCATCTCTGCATTGGCTCTGTGTTTCGTATTTAATAAGACGGTTACTTCTACAATTGGTGCCCAACGTTTTTTGGTAGAGTCTTCAAGGCCTGTTGTGATAGAACTGTGTCATTGGCAAATAAATATACCTTGCTTCTTCCTTTTCTGTTTACACCTTGTAATTTGCTTCTCATGTCTTAATGATTTGGCTAAGATTTTTTGGTACTGTACTGAATAAGACTAGAGTAAGAGAATACCTTTATCTTGTGCCTGATTATTGTGGAAATGCTGTGGATGTTTCCCCATTTAGTATAATGTTAGGTTAATATAACATAGCTCAACCTTATTATTCCAGAATGAGTGTTCACACTCTTCATGAGGTGCTAGGTTGTTATCACCTGAGGGTTGTGGCTGGAGATTCAGTGGACGTGCTGATCTTATCCCAGTGAAAGGTAGAGCTATAACCTCTTGAGCATGCTGTTCACAAAAGCATGATGGCTGGAACTTAAGCCTCATGAATATCCTGGCATCATCAGGGTGACTGGCAGATTTAGGACCTTCTTAGAACATAGGAGAGATTGAAGTCTCATGGATGTGCTGACCTCACTGGGGTAATGGGCACCGCTGAAGTTTACTGGGTACGCTGTATTTGTTGGAGTGATGGAATAAAGATGTAAGCCTTGCAGATTCATTGATCTCACTGGGGCAATGTGAAGGACTCGAGTGCCCTGGACAAGCTATGCTTGCCAGAGTGATGAGTGGGGCTGGAGACTATTAGGCATTAATTCCTCACTGGGATAATGGAGGGGCTGGAGACCACTGTGCACACTGTGCACACTGGGAAGATCAGTGAAGGTAAAGTCTCCTGGGCATTGGTCTTCACCAGGACAATGTGTGTGGCTGAAGTTTGGCAGAGTCATGGTCCTCCCCTGGGCAATATGCATGGATGAAGCCTCCTGGGAAAGCAGTGTTCACTAGGGTGCCAGGCCTGGCTGAAGCCTCCC
This sequence comes from Peromyscus aztecus, assembly GCA_902168405.1. NCBI lineage: Eukaryota > Metazoa > Chordata > Mammalia > Rodentia > Cricetidae > Peromyscus > Peromyscus aztecus. The sequence goes on from CABHPQ010000350.1 coordinate 4,485, forward strand.
AGGCACAGTATTTGCTTGGGCTATAGTGTGACTGGGATCTCCTGAGCACATGGTTTCCACCAGAGTGACAGGCAAGGCCTAGCCAGGCTGTGCTCACTAGGGCAATCAGAAGGGCTGGAGCCTCCTGGGAGCCATGTAATCTTTGGGGCGATTTGTAGAGTCAGGGTCTCCCTGGAGTGTGGTTCTGACTTGGATGCCTGGAGCCGGGGAATCCTCAGCTTGCGGTTTTCTGTAGGGCAATGGGCAAGTGCTGGAGCCTCCCGGGCAGGCTGTACTTTCCAGGGAAATGTGTGGGCCTGGAGTTTCAAGAGAATGCTGTGCTCACTAGAGGAGAGGAAAATTCTGTTTTCAAAGGCTCAGGAAAGCTTTTCAAAAAGCAAATATACTGCTTATGATCACTAGGAACTGTGTGCTTATGAATCAGTTTTTGTTGCTGCTGGATGAAAGAGGTGTACAGGTTAATTGAGCTTAAAGAAAGGAAGAAGAGCATGCTGTCATCTGTCTGGCATTCCTTTTTAAAAAGTCACACTCAGGCTGCTTTCACCTAATAAACAGAATGCTCATTAGCATGTATATAGAATATAGAATGTGTCCTTGTAAACAGTTTTGCTTTGATGTGGGATGAGTAATGTATCACACAATTTACAATGCATGGAAGAAGTCATGTTTTCATTCACTTGGCACTCTCTTTTTACTAAAATTACGTGTGTGTGTGTGTGTGTGTGTGTGTGTGTGTGGACATGAATGCCCAAAGAATCCAGAAGAAAGTGTCAGATCCCTTGGAGCTGGAGTTACAAGACTTCATGAACAACCCTACATGGATCCTTGGATCTGAACTCTGAGAGAGCAGCAAGCACTCTTAACTACTAAACTGTCTCTCCAGCCTGCACTCTTCTGTATTTTCAGACAGGTGCAAGATGCTTTCCACATACTAAATAAACCATGAACAAGAAATATTGTGGGCCTAGAAGGCATTCCATGGTGAAGATCGATCAAATATGCACTGAGTTAGATCATAGGAGGGAAGAAAGAGCAGCCACACTCTCACAATGAAAAGCTTCACTGTTTCAAAAGCACGTTAGCCTCCTTCACAGAGTGAACGCTGTATCCATCAGCAGCCCCCATCTCTTTCAGAGGCAAAGACCAGTTGCTTTCCTGTACTCTGCTGCTGTGCTGATGAGCAGGAAGGGGTATGTCTTTGTGACAGTTTGTGTCGACTTTTGATGTTTTATGCACTGCGCGCTCCCATGGAAACAAAGAAGACATCTCATTATCAGATACCTGCCACTTTTCTTTCTCAAAGGCACAAACAAGATGCTTTTCATGTACCTAATGCGATATTCATGTCTTCTTAAAAACATTTCCTGTTGGTTTTGAAGAAAAAGGACATCACATTTTCCTCATTGAATAGAAGAGGATTCTTTTTTCTTTCAGGCTTCAAACTGGCTCACTTCATAAGGCTCCACTGAGGAATTTTTTGAGATAGTGAATGCAGAATTTATGAGCGCTGAGGAAGGTGCACTTTTCAAACAGTGTTGGTGCTGGATGAAGGCTGGGCGGTGTCATGGAGGGAGGTAGAACATGAGTTGTCAGGCACCTGGCTGTCTTCCTTCTCACAGACAGAAACAAGATGCTTTTGACAAAGTGAACGCAGAGTCTATGAGCCCTGGGAAATGTGTTCTAAAATAGCTCACACTGATACTGCATGAAACGTGCACTGTCCACCAACCCATTTCAGGCAATGGAAGAGAGAATACAGTGGCCCCCATGCCTTCCTCCCTTCTACATCAAGAGCAAGGGCTCCTCACTCCCTGAGTCAAAGCCAGCAGTCAGGAATGTGTTCTTACCAGACAGTTTTTTGGGAGTGCTTGACCAATGACATCACATAATGTGTAGTCTTAGAGTGAAAGGACCAAACAGATGCCATAACAGGCTGTCAGTCTTCTCTCAGAGATCAGGCCTCAATTTTAGTTTCCTGAGACTTGAGCAAGCAGTTTCTGGGAGGGACATGAACAAAAAAAACATAGTCTTTGCAGTAGTTCCCTTTCTGCACGTACTCTGACTGCTCAAGGTTCAGACAGTTGTTTACTATCTGGGACCCCTCACCAACTTAGATCTATGTGCATGGGTCAATGTAAACATGCAAGGCCAGCCAGCCCCCATGGCAGCTCAAGGACAAAGCCTGGGACTTGTCCAGGTCTGCCCAAAATACGATAACTATAACCACCAACCAGTAAATTCAAAGGTTACACACATTCACCTAATCATATGATGCCAAGGCCTGTACCACCCTGCTTGTGGTTTTTCCCTTAAAAAACCCCTCATACTGAGAGCTCAGGGCTGTTCTTCTCCACCTGCTGTGTTGAGTGTTGGACACGGACCAAGCCCAAGCTTGCTTGTTATCAATAAACTCTTGTGTGTTTTGCATCAGATATCAGCTCTGTGGTGGTCTTGCTCAGGGGTCTTGAGATAAGCCCACAAGGGCACGGAAGAAAAAAACACATCCTTATATCTTGGACAGTCTTATTTTTTTCCCCAAGGCTCAAGCAAGCATCTTTCACAGAGTAAATACAGTGATTGTGAGCGCTGAGCAGTGTATTTTGCAGAACAGGTTGGTTTGATTGTGAGTTAATGATGAATCACAGACTAGGTGACCTCACAAAGGGAAGAAAAACCCATCGTCAGGCATCTGAACCTCTCACCTCACAGATGCAAACGGGAAGCTTTACCCACAGTCAACATGGCTTCTGTGAGCTCTGAGGAGTGCATGTTTATCCACCAGTTGGTTTTGAAGCTGGAGGACAAAACTAAAGTCTTCTCAGGAAATGGAAGAAAAAAGTCACATTGCCAGGTGTGGGGCAGGCATTCATTTCAAAGACACAAAGGCTGTAATGTTCATAAGCATGAAATGATGCAGGTTTATTTAGCTTTTTGGTCTGGGATTAAAGAAGCACAAAACATGGACTTCTCTCCAGTCAAGGTTCAGGGAAGAAGTGTCCTCCACAAGATGAGTTTGTGCCCAGGTATAATGCTTTAGGAGAGGACTCAGCTGCTGGCAACTTCAGGGGAGAAGCAGCCACAGCTGCTGATTTTATTTATTTATTTATTTATTTATTTATTTATTTATTTATTTATTTATTTATGTCTTTTCTTTGTTGGAGATTCTCTGAGAGAGAGGAATGGGGCTTCCCAGATCAGTAGGGATTCTCTGATCAAGCAGGAGGGGGATGGAGATTCCAGCAGAACAATAGATGTTTGTTTGTTGAGTGAGTGAACTGCTGGTATCTATGGCAGTGTCAGAGGAGCAGCAGATGGCAATTGAATTTCAGGTGTCAGCCCACCAGAAGAAAAACTCTGATGAGAATGTCTTGTTCAAGCAAGGCTTGTGAGCATACACACTCCAGAGTGTCTTTTGCTTATGCTGTGCCTTCACATTGTTGCTGCTACATGCTTTTTTCTAGTATCTGATATGTATATATATGTGGGGAGTCCCCCACTGCCTGTATTGTAGTGTATGTCTCCCATGAAAACATCCCAGTCTACTGGGCATATTTGTGTATTGTCAGGAAGATGATTTCTCCTTAAGCTGTACTGTCTAATTGTCACAGAGTTTTGATAAATAAAAATACTAGGATATGTTTCATAACTAAGGCTTATTGTTCCATGAGGGCTGTGAGTCACACTTAGGAGCTGCTTTAGATCACAGCTCAGATTTATGATTTAGGAAAACATTTGAGCACAGGCCATTCCTCAGAGTGGGCACTTGGAACTTTATATGTTGAGTCTATTTTTGTGCAATTGTTGCTCAATGTATTTCTTAATATCTTTCATTTATTGAGCACTGATCATATGCCAGAAGTGTGAATACATTGGTTCGTGGTCTATGAGAAGGAACTTGGGGCAGAGGAGAGGAAAGGAGGGCAGAGAGGACTCTGGGGAAAAAAAGGCAGAGTCGCCAGCCAGACACAGAGGAAACAAGATGAACAGAATGGAGATGAGGTAATGAGCCTCATGAGGAAAAAAAATGTAGATTAAAAAATATGGGTTAGTTAGAGTTATAAGAGCTGTTAGGAACAAGCCTAAGCTAAGGCTGAACTTTTATAATTTATATATAAATATTCATGTCATCATTTGTGGGCTAGCGGTCCTATTGAAAAAGTACTACCACAAAGAAGAGAGGAGAGGAGAGGTAGGTATTGTGCTGTCTTTGAGAAAGCTGGACAAATTCCCTCAAGGCTACACAGTGTCCATCAGTCCCCTAAACACTCATAGCAAGAATGCTGATTCCAGCAAGTTTAGAAGCAGAGCTTTCCTGACTGGATGTCTTTCTCATTTGAATAGATTAGTTAGCACAGCTGTTTGTCCTACTTTTCTTTCTGTATGTGCCTTCCTACTCTCCATATTTCATCCTGTGGGTTAGCATGGGGCCTTCATCAATTGTGGATGCCTGGTCCTGGACTTCCCAGCTTCTGGAATCAGGAGCCAAAATAAATGCTTTTCCTACACTCCCCAGTCTTGTGTGTTCTGTTATAGCAAGAGAAAACAGACCTAAGACCTGTCGTGCCTTGCCCCATCACATGCTGGGTTATGTTAGAAGTTTCATTCCAGGACAGCCTCCAAAGAGTAAGAGCAACGCATAGATACCAGCTGTATAACTCTAAGGCCACCCTTACACTTTGAAGCACATTGGTGTTGGTCATCTTGCCGCCACTCAGCCAGGTGAGGGCTCTCATCCTTTCCCTGGATAGGAACCATGGTTGGCTAGAAACAATTCCAGCATTGGTCTCTAGTCCAACGTCAGTGAGTTGCAGCAGTAGGCAGGTGGAAGTCCTAGCAAGTGGCACACTAATGTTACAGTCTTTTGCTAGTCTTGGGTGTCAGGGTTGGGACTCTTGAGTGCTACATGTGGTACAGTTCCCAAGCAGGCCTCAGGCCCTGGGTACTGGGACCCTGGTCCTTGGCAGCCAGCATTACAGCTCTTGATCTGCCGTCTCATACCTTCATCTTCAGAGGGCATAGACAGCATGCTCTCTTCTCTCACTATCTGTAGTCTTAATGTCTCTCTGCTTTATTGTTGCTTCTGCTTACATTTCCCCTTTCCCTGCCCTGGTTGTAAGCCCCTCAACCAACACAAGTGGCCAGCCCCCCCCCCCAGGACTTCCAACTGCCAGGTTCCACCCACAGAACACTCCAACTCCCCTAACTGCCGGACCCTGCCCACCTTCCAGAGTAAAAAGCCCAATCTCTAGATGTGAAATCCCATTAATCTCCACCCTGGAAAGCTCTACCTTGAAAAATTCCACCCTCTTCCCAAGAAGCTCTGTATAAGCCCTGTATCCTGTTCATTTCTCCACTGCTTCTCCAGAGGCAACCACCCTCCTGTTTTTTTCCCTCCTAATAAATCTCTTGTGTGAAGTCTGTTGTGTGGTGTGACATTGTGGTATTCCTTAGCTCCACACTGCCAGGACACCTTTCTATCCAAGATGCAGTGCTTATACTGGCCACTCTCATACTGTTTGGATTGGAGGGTGGGAGACCAGCTCCTACATTTATTTACCCCAGAGACTCTTGAGGAGTGAGGGGTAAGAGACTTAGATAGAATTATAGAGGGGAGAGAAACAGATATCAATGCAGGATAGCCTCAGGTGGAAATAGATCCTTATTCATTGGCCTAGAACTTTATTCAAAATGGCTTTTTATAGCAATGCCAAGGAGAGGGGCAAAAGACCTCCCACTTGCTAGATACAGCCAAGTGTAGACCCTTTCAAACACCTGGTACTCAGGCCCATGGTCTAACCATCCTTTTATGCAGTCCTTCTGGGTAAAGCCACTAGGAATCCTTGGTGGGTTCCAACAGGTCCCTCTTCTTAATATTTTAAAAGGGCTCCCCATTAAGAACTCACAGCAATCTCCATAGTTGTCACACCTCCAAGTGAAGGAGTAGAGGATGATAGAGATGGAATGTTCTTTCTGGGATTGGTCTAAGATGATTACAGCAGTCTTAGCTACATTAAGTCCTTTAAATAAAAAAAAACCTCTTGATGCAACCACATCAAACAAATCAATAAACCCCTGATGCAACTGCATCAAACTTAAAGATTCACTTACCCTCATCATTAACATGAACAGGTTAACATAATTCTACCATAAATATTGCTATACATAATTACAATTCTCTTAAACTTACATCCAAAAGCAAACTCTTAATAGAACCATTTGAATTTCTTGGTAACAAAACATAGGATAAACTTCTGATGTATTCACATCAAACTTAAATACTCCCTTAACTTTGCCAAACCCTGGTGCATCAATATCAATAAGTTAACATAACACTAACATAACAGTATTTTGCACAATTATAATTCCTACAACGCTACATTCAAAAGCAATAGTCTCAATATTAACACATTAAATATTGAGCAAAACATCCAAAAGCAATTTCTTAATAGACTTATACAAAACATAACATTAATCCACTCAAGTAACAAGAAAATATTTTTAAATTAAATAGACTGAGGAATATTAACTCTCCCTTTTTTAAAAATAATTTTTAAACCAAATCTCGAGCTTAGTTAGAAAAAAACCCCAAACTTCTCCATTTAAACAGTTCCATTTTTAACAGAAAACAAGTTCAAGAATCACCACAGTTGATAAAGCATATATGCATACACAAAACTGCATCTTGAACCTAGGTAGAAAAAACAAATTTTTCCATTTAAACAGTTCCATTTTTAATACAAACAATTCCATAAAACAGTTCCTAAGTCACTACCATTGATAGAGTCTATATGCATAAGTAAATTCAAAATTGTCTCATTGCAATGAAATCACTCCCGTCCATCTCATTTCTTAAGTCCAAAAAGTTCAAAAGAATTAATTCTGGTACCAGTCTTCCAAAAATGAAGAAATGTTTCTCACAACCAAAAAGTTTTTGCAGTTAACAATTCTAATTCAAGCAAGTATCTCTGCAACTTTCCTTCTCAGGCACAGAGGCACTTTCAGTTACAGCAGCATTTTATGGCAATATTTCCTAAGAAACCTTGACTCAGGCTATTACCTTCACAAGAACTGGTTGGTATAAAGTCCTCACAAAAGAGACTTTCTTATAGCCAACAAACAGAAACTACAAAACTTTTGCTGCTAGCTCTGTTCAGGCTTTTACAGTCCTTGTCTGTTTGTGCCTCCTGTAGCCCAGCTGTTCTCAGGCCATTCCCATGACCCCTGTGTCCTGAGACTAGAGCGCTGTCAGTCACCTCATGCCATATGGGCTTAAGGTTCCTCCTGCTGCTACAAGCTAAGCCGTGACTTTCCTATAGCAACCCTGGCTCTGGAAGGAAACCCAGCCACTACAAATTGTGGATAACTTGGGTCCCATTACCTGCCTCACTGGCGGTCCTGTGTTCAGCACCCTGGGTCCCGGAAACCTCCATCTGCTTGTACAGCCAAATGCAGTCCCAGGGAGACTCCATGGTTCCAGCCAAACCTTGCTGCTGGGAGCTCAGGTTACATCAATCTCAGCAGTTCCCACAGAACCCCAGTCCGGCTGTTTAGCCTGAAGCATGGCTCTCACTTCCACAGCTCCCTGGGCTCCAGCATATCTCAGCTGCTCATCCGGCGCTAACACCACTTCTCTGCCCCTGGCAACAGTCTGTTCTCTGCAGTCTCCTCTGCTCACCTCTGCTTGTTGTTTACCTTTCCTGAAGTGAGGCAAGCTGCTTGTGTTGGCTCTGACATCTGCCATAGTTGGTGGCTTCTGGAGCTTCTGAAGCCACTCAGACTGCCAAGTTTGCAGTCTGCTATGGATGCTGCTTTCTGAGTCCCACGTTCCACTTGTACGGGGTGGGGACCTATTCTACTCTAAATTTCTATTATACCTAAGTCTTACTTAAGCCACACAATATCCTTATGCCTAAAGCTTATTCTACCCTAATATATCTAAACCTAAATTTCTTAAACTAAATTTATGACTTACTTTACTATATGTATTTACACTTCTTATTTAAACTTTTACTCTACAGGACTATTTTATAAACCTTAACATCTAGAAGAGCTCTCTGAACTGTTATCACTTTACATATTTATACTTTTCACAAGCTATTTAAGAGAAAACTATAGAACTATTAGAAAGACTCTCTTAACAGAACTAACTTACACTAGAAAGAATCTCTTAACAGAACTTGGCAAACATCTATAAGAGATTTCTTAACACCTAAAAGAGATTTCTTAACACCTATAAAAAATTTCTCAGCTAAATTATTAACAAGACCAGAAATACACAAATCATTTCTTTTTTTTTTTTTTAAAGATTTATTTATTTATTATGTATACAGTGTTCTGCCTACATGCATGCTTGCAGGCCAGAAGAGGGCACCAGATCTCATTATGGATGGCTGTGAGCCACCATGTGGTTGCTGGGAATTGTACTCAAGACCTCTGGAAGAACAGCCAGTGCTCTTAACCGCTGAGCCATCTCTCCAGCCCCGCACCACAAATCATTTCTAAAGTTCAGAGTTTATAGTAAAGTTCAGAGTTTATAGTTAACTTTGATATCATACTGAAATTTCCCTTGACAGTTGAAAACAAGAGCCTAATTTGTGAATGACTCCCTCAGCCCTGGGATTTAGTGAGTGCTATTGTTATGGAGTTGTAACACTTGTTGCTAGAGGTGTAACATTCTCAGGACAATGCCACTCTCCCAAAGTCACCTTTCCCACTGAGTTCTCTCAGCCATTCTGGAACTGGCAGAGATGCGCTCAGTGGTAGACTGTTTCTAACTAGAGACTGTCCCTTTACCCAAATTCATATCAGCTCCCCTGAGTGCTTCAATTCAGACAAACACCATTGACTTCACTCAGTTGCCACAGAAGCCTTGCCTTAGGACGAGGATGAAATTACCGTAATGAGCTGCCATAAAGCTTTTATCAAAACCTTCTTGCGCAGTTATTAGGCACTGTCCCAAAGGAGCCTGCATTGATTTGCTGCTAGTCAAAAATGGTGTAGCTCCTAGTTCTGTTTCTTTTCGGCTTTTACTGACTTGCAACAAAACCTTTGTCTCAAACTCCTCAGCAGTCTGTGGGCCCCCCTAAGTCTCCTGCTTTCCCCAGACTGCAGGAGGGGACCTCAAATATCAGGTACACTGGTTCAGCTGCTTTCGTTCCAGTTCCTTTAAAGGAGCGTCATTGGAGTTGACATTCCTCTGTTCTACACTCATCACCAAACTCTCAGTTTCCCCCCTTCTTATTTTTTTAAAAGCTGCTTTTTAAGTTTACCATGAACGTTTTTTAATGATATCAATGTTTTCTCTTGAATCTTAAGCCCAACTCAATCTCACAAGCTCCCGAAGCAATCTCCCAGCGTAAGGACCATTTTCCTTTGGTTTCTTAAGGTTTTCAAAGTGACTTGTTGACAAACGGTACTAGCACTTTAACTATGTCTTTAGAGGCAAGTTGTTCACCTGTTCTTAGTTCTCAGGAGGTACGATTTAGCTTTCTAACATTGCTTTGAAAAGAAACTGCATTCTGAACTGAAAAAAAGTTTTTGGGCAGTATTGTCATTTTGAGCTGAAAAAACTACATTTCTCATGGTGCCTTTCTGTTCATTTCTATACATTTCAGCCCACTGTTCCACTAGGTACTTCGTTTCCCAGACTGCCTTTCAAACTACATTACCCAGGTTGCCTTTCGAGTACACCACACTTCCTGTTTCTGTTTATACAGTCTGTGTTCATATGGAAATCGAGCTTCTGCTTTTTTATCAAGGGAGGTTTTTGTCTTCTCTAAGCTCATATTAGGACAGGTGTACTTCCCTAGTCAGACCTTCCACATGACCCTGTCTCAGAGCAGGTTGCATCCATCTGTCTGTGCTTACTCAGATGGCGCTTATTGCCAGAGGCAATAACCCTTCAGGGCTTCACTCCTTCTCACTGGGTCAGTGAAATAAAACAAAAGCACTTGAAACAAAGCTTTTTCAGAAAGATCCTTTCCCTGAGAGTTCCTGGTTTTGTCATGGCTTATCTCCTTCCCCAGCTACAAAGTTCCTGATGCCACAGTGCAGCTGCAGCAGCAGCTCAGCCTCACTGCTTCCTCAAGCTGTCCTGTTCTTTCCTGAGCATCTATGGCTCCTTTTTTTTTTTCTGGCTTGAAGGAAAGTTTAGGAGAGAGGTTTTGCCCTGTTCCAAGAGATGCGTTTTTTGTTTTTTCTTAGAGTGAACCACGGTTGATTTCCCATACTAGTATCTCTAGGTGATTCTTATTTTTGATCTTACAGAAAGAGAAGCTGAGAAATAAAGTTCGGAAAGGCTTTTAGTTTTTTTAGAGAGAGATTAAGTTTTTCCCAAGAAAGCTTTCAGTTTTTGAGAGAGAAAGACTACTAAGTTTTCCCAAAACTTCTCTTCTCTAAACTTTGGCTTCATGGCCAAGAGGAAACTAATTCTGATGGTATGGTGTTTCCATACAGTGGCAGCATCTGCAGAGTGAACGTTTTATTTTACATGCATTCACCTCAGGGAATTTTTTTTTCCCCCTGCTGCTTGGGACCAAAAGCTTCCCACAGGAATCTTTTTCTCCCTGTTTCTTCTGTGATTTTTCCCGGATTGCCTTCATAGCCCCATGGTTAGAAAATTAAGGACATAGTAACTACGTCTTGTTTATCTTATTCTAAGGTTTCTCTACACTATATTCCTACATTCTACTTTTCTAAGTTTTTTCTACACTATTTCCTTAATTTTTATAGATAGAATTTTAAGAGAGAGAGAGAGAGAGAGAGAGAGAGAGAGAGAGAGAGAGAGAGGAGAGAGAGAAACCTAGATAAAGAGAAATATACACTGCAGCCTTGCAGCATTTCACCTAACCTCCAAATCTGAGAATAAAATACCGTCGCCTTTATCAAATTCTTTCTCAGCATGCCTAACACTCACAAAGCCCCCATCACCCCTTTCACCAAGTCCTTGGGTTCCTGTTCAGTGGTGCTATCTGTGGGAGACCGGCTTCCACATTTATTTACCCCAGGGACTCTTGAGGATGAGGGGTAAGAGACTTAGATAGAAGTATAGAGGGGAGAGAAACAGATATAAATGCAGGATAGCCTCGGGTGGACCTCGATCCTTATCCACCCACCCAGGATTTTATTCAAAAGGGCTTTTTATAATAATACCAAGGGGAGGGGCAAAAGACCCCCCCTTGCTAGATACAGCCACGCGTAGACCCTTTCAAACACCTGGTACTCAGGCCCATAGCCCAATCATCCTCTTATGCAGTCCTGCTGGGTAAAGCCACTAGGAAACCTTGGTAGGCTCCAATAGTTCAGGAATTGCTGCTGGGTGCAGGCCTGATTGACCAGGGACAAGCAGTCTTTCCTACTGTGAGGCTGGATTCCAGCAGGCAGATGGAGTGTCCTGGTGAGGTTAGCTGGCATCCTGAGCCTTGTGCATCACAGGTGCCACTGGGTAGGTTCAGACCCATGGACATTGCCAGTGTCAGGGTCTGGAGATTTCATAGTAGCCACTTCAGCTGGCAAGTGGCTGTGTCAAAGTTTCCCCCTTGTAGCTTCTTCCAGAGTCAGGTGATGGGCAGTTACACTTGACCATAAAAAGCAAGGGTTTATGACTCAAAAAGAGGAAACTGGTTACAAACAGGGCTATCTTGGAGTCAGGGTGACAGATATCAGAAATCAAGAACCAGCCCCTGGGACTTCCTGCAGCTGTCAAACAGTGGCAGACATATTTATACTCAGAAGCCCCTGGGAAGCTCAGGAAAACACTTTAAGAAAGGAAGTGGCGTCTAGGAACAGAGTGGAACTTAGTAGTGTCACACAGGGTAATGCCCAGCATAAGGCAGGATTCCCATGCATTTGTAGATTTTCAGCTGTCAGGGTGGCACCTGCAAAATCAGGCTCTGGGGACACTCACAGGATCAAGCACCCGCCAGAGGGTACATGTCACTTCAGGAGGTTGGAGCTTTTTCAGCTGTTCTGCATCCCCAACCATCATCCTTCCTGCTCTATAGTCTCCTCTGCTTCCTTCTGTATGTTTCCTATGCACCACGGAAATTAGGCAAGGAAAGCCCACGCTGGACACTCTTTACCTGGCCTCATGTACTATCACCACAGGAGGTAGCCCAGGAAAGTGCATTCCAGTGACTCCAAGGCAGCCTGCTTATGTCTGCAGCACCAGAAGGGTTACTTGAAGCATTCACAGATATTTGTTTAGTTAATCACAGCCTTGCCTCTAGCACCACTCATGGTCATCAGGACTTTTGATTTCCGTCAAGCATGGCCTTGCTACCAGCAGAAGTACTCCTCATTTGGAGGAGGTAAAAATGGTTTGAGGCTTGTGATTACAAAAAGCCTGTTTCAACAACTCCAGCTGGGCTGTGCCTTCAGGAACCCGGGAAATGAGCCACAGTCTTTTGCACAGTTGTCTTAAGGTGTCCACGGGATGTTTGAGATGGCTGGTGCAGGCCTGAGGGTCATCTGACTGGCTGCTCAAGTCAGCCCAGGCAGTGAAAGGGTTCACTAGCAGCTAATTAGGGAGTCCACTCGCTTCATCTCCAGGGTCTTATTGACAGGAAAATGAACAGCAGATGGTGAGCTTCCCACATAAACTTCGAGAACTTATCATTAACACTAATAGCTATTTGAAAAGATTTTGACAGTGCTTTAACAATGCTTTACAACTGCCCAGTGGATGGGGGAGACAAGCGCCCCTTGTTTATTACCAGCTTAATCATTGGGCTTATCTTCCCGAATCAGCACTTTTGCACAACAGCTTTCCCGTTAAAAGACAAAGCTTTGGCACCATCTAGAAAACAGAACACAGGCTCATTCTGAGCATCATTCCACCCACCATGGTGGTGATGGTTAGGTTCCTGTCACCGCTCTAAGAAATTACTGAAAACCTGGTGCCTCAGACAGCAGAACCTTATTCTCTTCCCATCTAGAATCAAGAGATTAGAAGCCGAGCAGAGCCTTGCTCCTTTCCAGGGCTACTGAGAGTCTTCCACGCTTTCCTTCTCTAGCTTCTCATGGCTTTCGTGGCATGTGTAGCCTTGTGGTTGCATCACTCTGTATTGGGCCTCTGTCTTCACATGGCCATTTCCATGTGTCTGTCCTTTTCTTGTGAGTCCAGCAGTCCTCTGCCCCTCTTTGGTAAGGACACATGTGAGATGTACTAAGATAAGGCAGGTTAAACATTTCCACTGTAGATCCTTAACTATCACATCAATTGCGTAGACAGCCATGTTTCTAGCTAAAGCAGTAGGCAGCAAACATGTCAGCTGGGCCACCAGCCAGCTCACACAATGGTGTCTCTAAGTAGTCCGTGGCACCTCGTTGCAACAAATATATGCCTCCAGAATACTCTAGAAGAGGAACTCAAAATGCATTTGGTCACACATTTCACCATATTTCTCAGGAAAAAAAGAGCTGTGTATTATTTAATATTCACTCTCTGCCTTGTGGGGAGAATCTGCTGTTTTGTCTAATGAACTTACAAAAATAACTAAGCAATCCCAAAGAGCACATGACACACACAAAGTGTCTCTACCTACTGTTTGTCTTAGTTCTGGGTTTATGTAGAATTCTACACATTCCTAAGCCTCAGACCAAAGGGACCTTCCGTTCTACATGAAGCCTAGAAATAGAAACATACTTTAAAAGTGTATTTTTAAACTTTTAAAGGATTTGTGTTTTGAGATTTCTATAGTGAGAAATTAAGAAGAATCTGGAAGAAAAGTGCTGGATCTGTAACTTCAGGCTGTCGTATTGCAATGGACTAGATGGACACGAGAGGGCACTGTTGCAACAAGAAGAAACCTTTGAGGCCCAGAAATCCCAGAGCAATTGACTAAGCTGTGTCTTCAATGTTAGTAACAAATTATAGCCAACACTTACCAAATGCTTACCAGGCACTGTGCTGACTGCTTAAATGCAAACTTCTACTCCTCCTTGCTCTCCCATTTCCATTTCATCAGCACAAAAGCTTTCTGGAGAACGTTCATTAATAACCTCACTCTGCAGTGGAGGATATGGAATCTCAGCAATTACAAGTAACCTGCCCAAGGCCACAGTGGGTCTACTGCAAACTGCGATAAAATCCAAGGACCAGATTTAGTCAACACACATTCTCTGGTGTATTCTGGGCCCTGACATTTTAGCCATAGGTAGGCACTTATCCCCCAAGGCATGTTCTAGCACTCTTTGAGCGAGTGTGTGTTTTGTCCAGACCTCTCTCGCCTGCTTGCTTTTCTTGCAATTCAGGCTCCTATGCCAAGACCATCAGCAAGGTAAAGATCGGCAGCTTCCTCATTTCTCTGCCTCCCAGGGGAAGGAGATGGAAGGGCATAAATCTATCCCCCAGCTTTGCATCCTCATGCATGTCTCCTGAAAGATGGAGACCCACATCAGTGGAGGATTCATGACCTAGTCCTCAGGGTTTTTCCGGGATATGTGTGTGAGTGTGGGGTGGGGTGGACAGGGACAAGTCGCTCCAGATGTTCTGCTTGATCTCCAGGTTATTCTTCCTCTAGTCCTGCACTTCTCTCAGCCACAGGCTGGAAATAGACAGCAGTACAAAGTAGAGCACAGGCCTGGGGGCTTCCCTAACAGAAGCTAACAGCAGTTGTTCTTTCAGGAGGGTAGGGAGACTGAGGAGGAGGATCTCCAAGAATGTCTTGCAGGTGGTGAACATTCAGTGGACATTTGCTTATTTCTCGGTCACATCACATATGAAGACTTGGAGGATACACACCGGTCCTCTTTGTTCTGCCCATGCACACTTGACCAATTTGAATCCTTCCAGCCCCCATTTCTCAGGTTCATTTTCCTGGCTCCTTTCCTGACAAACGGAGCACAGTTGATCTCATGCACACACTCACTTGACATTATCCCAGGTGAGAGATGGTCTGTAATGATGATGAGCATCTGTCAGACTCTAGGGCTGTGATCTGTCTCAGGGATATTTTGGACAGAATTTAGGGCTGATTTTCTCCTGTCCCCGTATCCCTCGGAATTCACTCCAGCTTCCATTTTCCAAGCACATTTGCACTCCCTCTTCACTGTTTCAGGTTCACCCTTAAGGGGAAGCTGGGCTTAATAGGCTCTCTGTTGCTCAGTGGAGCAGAAAGAGCCAACAACTACCAATTCATGCCTGAGGATGCTAGGGAGGTGAGTGCTACTGAGCTGTTAGTATCCCCGAAAGAAAACACACGTTCTGAAAGATTTGCTTGATCTCCTCCCACCAACCTCCACCTCCTTGGGACTTGGCCTCTTGGTGCAGACCCAGAGTCCCCATAGTTCTTTCCTTTCTCCTTTCAGCCTTCTCTTCTAGCCCACCTCCACCCTTTCTGACTCCCTGCTACCCCACAGAACCGCTCTCCATCAGAGAGCCCACATTCATCACAATTGGCTAGGTCTTAGCCATTCCTTTTAACCCATCTCCATTTCTTAGTGACTCCCCACTGACCCACAGAACTTCTCTCCACCAGAGACCCCATAGATGTCAAATTCAGCTAGGACCCAGATTAGGTAACAGCAACCAAAGACCTGAACATCCACCCATTAAAGATGAGACCAGACATCTACACCAAAACACTTCAAATGTCGTAATGCCAGATGCCTCAATCTCAGTGCAAAAGCACAAATGTGAACAACCAAGATAATATCCTTCCTTCAAAAATCAGCAACCCCATTGTAATAAGCCCCTAGAAAATCAATTTGACTGAAGCCTAAGACAAGGACTTCAAAATAGCAATTATGTTCAAGGACCTTGAAGAGGATATGAATAAATGTTTTAATATGACCGTGAAAACACAAACAGTTGAATGGAATGATGAAAACAATTCAAGATATGAAATAGAATTTAACGAAGAGCTAAATTCACTAAAGAAAAACAAAACTGAAGTGAAATTTGGAATGAAAAACACCAGCAGTCAAATAAAGAGCTCAGAGATAAGACTCACCAAGAGATTAAAAGACATGGAAGACTAAGATCCAGAAAGACAAAGACCGATCCCATATTCTCTCTTAGTGGAGGCTCCTAGCTCCAAATCTCCAGATGTGAGTATGTAGCCTGAAGTACCGACATATCCCGGGACACTAAAATGGTAGCATTGCCAGGATAGAGGGGTTGGGGAGCAATAGAGAGGGGAAGAGCAGGACTCAAGTGACCTGATCAGGGAAATGGGAGGGGGGTTCTTTAGAGAGGGAGAGGGGGCAAATACAGAAGAACATAGGTAGAGGGGAAAGGGGAATAGAAGGCTAGAGTGATCTAAAAAGGAAACATTGGGAAACCAAATAGGAGGAAGGTTGGTAAATAAAGAACGAGAAAGGAGGGAGGTAAAAATAACAATAAGGATGTCTGAAAGAGCCACAGCAATCATACTATTAGCTATGTTCCTAAAACAAACCCCAATAACATACATAATCTATGTATAAGTATATATAAATAGTTTTAATGAACATTTCTTATCTGGGTAGATGGTGTTCACAATAAGAACCAAAAACCCACCTAACAAAACTCCCAATATCAAACATGAGAATCCTTCTTTTGAGTTGTTGGTCAAGGCTATCCAAGAGACTCCCCAAACATACAGGCTTTTGCTATTGTGCTTGGTGGGCCTCCAGAGGTGGAAGGTAAGTCCTTATTGCTGAAGACATAGGACCCAGAGTCCCCTAAGCTGAAGTGACCTGAATGCTCTGTGTATGAGGATGAGATTTCCTGGTTCTAGAAGGCTCCATGCAAGCTTCTCATAGAGCGAGGCAACCAACAGTCCTGCTCAGCTATGGCACCCATGAACCACTACAACAGCCAGCATGATACAATAACCTTAAGGGTACAGCAGATGCACACATACCTTGGCAGTAACCAATAGTTCTCTAATTGGACTAAAGAGCTACTCAACAAAAGGGATACCATGCCCTAGTACTGGTAACTTACTGCTCAGTGCTAGTGAAGTGATAGTTATTGGAGGAGAAGATATAACCACTAGCTTACTAAGCCAACACAATCTCTAACAACAATCTGTAAACATTTATCTTCATACCCTCAGATAAGTGAAGTCTTCACCTCTCACCAAGAAAATTTCTCTTTGCAACTAATGGAGACGATTACAGAAAATGACAATCAATGGAAATGTCAGGAGTGGTGGATCCCAGTTCCAACGGATACATCTACAAAACACTCCTGCACAGACGGC
>CABHPQ010000350.1:42999-65639 GCA_902168405.1 Peromyscus aztecus
TAATTTCACTTTTTAAATAGATGAGTAAAATTCAGTTTTTTATATATACCACATTTCAATTATCCCTTCCTTTGTTGATTGAAATCTAGGATGATTCCATGTGTTTGTGACTGTGAATAGAGCAACAATAAAGATGGATGTATAAATATCTCTATGGTAGGTATTGTACTGGGAAAAACCCAAGGTACACTGTTGTGGAATATTTGTTTACACTGTAAAGATGTGTCTCTGTCTAAGGTGCCTTCTGATTGGTTTAATAAAGAGCTAAATGGCCAATATCTACGCAGGAGAGATAGATGGGACTTCCAGGCACAGAGAGGAAACTTGAGATGAACCTAGGGCCCGACAGACACCAGCCAGATGTGGAATGAGTCAGACATACAGAATGGGATAGAGGTAAAAATCACGTGATAGAACATAGATTAATAAAAAAATGGATTAATTTAAATTATAAGAGCTAGTTAAAAACAGGCCTAAGCTAAAGACTAAGGTTTCATAATTAGTAATAAGTCTTGATGTCATTATTTGGGAGCTGGCGATCCAAAGATAGCTCAAAGAAAAATCTTACTACATTGCACAGCTAAAATAATTTACCAGACAAGAATTGAAAAGTTTTAATAAATAATAGACATTATGGGCAGAAAAACAGAAGGCAAATCCTCGGAGAAAGAGAAAGAGCCTAATACTTCTGAGAAAGATGGGACATCTTTTATATCAGTTAAAAAAGCTGTTTGACCTTGCCTCCTGGGCCATTTGAGTGGGGTTATGTTAAATAGAGAAGCCTACTATATTGAAGGAGAATATAATACCATTTGTTTCACCTAGACTGGCTGTTTGGGGTGAGGTATCAGGGTATTAAGAATTATACTCTAGATGTATAACAAATACATTAAAAGTCACTGGGTCAGAATCCTAGCCCTTATGGTCTGTCTATAGAGAGTGGGGAATTTTGATTTTTATTTTTGACTTCTTTGTCTCTACAGTTGGATGTAGGGTTCTTTGCATACACGATCAGGAGGTAGAGCCATATGTCACCACTTTGCATAATGTCTACATGAGTTTATATTCCCATGTCCTCACTAGCATTTGTTTTCTTGATAGTAGTTCTGACTGGAGAAAGATGGAATCTCAAAATAGTTTTAATTTGCAATTCCCTGATTGTTGAAACTGTGAATACTGAAAAATATTTATTGGCCATTTATGTTTCTTCTTTTGAGAACTGTCTTTTCATTTCATTTATCCATTTGTTGATTGATAGCTTTGGGTATTTAATTTTTGCAATTTTTATATAATATAAATAAATGTAATATGTATTAACCTCCTAATTGAAGTATAGCTGTCAGAGATTTTTTTTCTGTTTTATAGGCTGCCTCTTCACAATGCTGATAGTTTCCTTTCCTGTGTAGAAGCTTCTAAATTTCTTCTAACTATAAAATATAGACTGTCTTGCTGGGCAGTGGTGGCGCACGCCTTTAATCCCAGCACTCGGGAAGCAGAGGCAGGCGGATCTCTGTGAGTTCGAGGCCAGCCTGGTCTCCCAAGCGAGTTCCAGGAAAGGCGCAAAGCTACACAGAGAAACCCTGTCTCGAAAAAACCAAAAAAAAAAAAATAGACTGTCTTTTGAAGATTTCACAGGATAGAAGAATATAAAGTGTCATACTAGTAGTTTATGTTGAATACCTGTTAAAGTCTACCTATTTATTTTTACTTTTGAAAGTGCAGTTTCTAGAATATTTTAAATCATGTATTCAATTCATACATTTATATTTCTCCTGGATAATTAAGTTATGGGAAATATAATTTCAAGATAAATATCACCACATAACAATAGCCACAAGAAATCTTCTATCTATCTATCTATCTATCTATCTATCTATCTATCTATCATCTATCCATCATCTATCCATCCATCCAATCAGCTACCCATCAACTGAGTCAAACATCCATCTACCTAATCAATTGTCCATCCACATATATATCCACCCATCCATAAATTTAGCACCCACACAATATCCATCTATCCATTCACCTATATATTCACTAAGTTTATACTTAACCTTGGAATGTACTAGAGAAGAATGCTGTACTGAATTTCACATTCTCTAGATTATAAACATCTCAACAACAACAGAAGAAGCAGAGAGGAAAGCAGCGGAGGCAGTAGAGGAAGGAAAGGTCCAGTGAGTCTTGCAGTCACCCTTCCGTGTTCCCCCAGCGAATAATCTTGTCGTTCTTTTTGGTTAGACAGTCTTGTAACTTTCCCAGACCAGTGATGACATTTATGGTCTCACATTGTCATGAAAGGTTCTGCAGTTATATACATACCCAGCAGAATGTAGAAGACATATTTGATTACGGAGGCTAAAAAAAGTGTGCTTTCATCTTTCTCAGAAGCTGCTGGGATTTGGTTGAAGTGTCAGTTTTAGTGGCTTTGTGATTTGACTGGCCTTTCCTTCTTGTATGTGGCCTCGTGTTTCTAAGACAGCAGCTGTGGCTCCTGACGGTTCACTTACATTCACAGAAGGAAGAAAGAGTGGGGGCTTCTATTGCAGCTTTGTCTTTTATGAGGAAGAAAAATTCTTCTACAAACCAATGGGATGACCACTTTTATATCACCAGTCAAATGGTGAAAAAGAGCTTTGAGTTTTTATTCTGAATAGTAAACGGCAGGAAATAAAAACCACCCAAGAATCCCTTCTGGGATAGGCAATGAACATCGCTTTCAGAATAGCAGAATATAGAACTGGGATCTCCGATATTGCACATTGATATTTAAAAAAAACACCTCCTGCTATGACCTTAGTGGCTTGTTCTCTGAAGCAGTGTTCCACTACTCTATAAAAATTGTATTCCATGGGAAAAAACTTACCTGCATATGAGATTGCTATGGACTTCAGGTGTAATTACATTATTGAAATACATGATGGTTCTGTACAATTTGAGACCCAGCTTTAAGTCAGATTTGGATGCAATTTCCATGGCTTTCTTCTTTCTTCCATGGCTTTAGTTTTTTCAATAAAGTTGGTGTAATTATCCATATTATTATCATCACCTAGGGTTTTGTGAGATTTACACTGAGCTCATCTGGGGGGTCACATGTGAGCAACATTGGCTGGGATAATAGTAAATATCGCTAACATGATACCTGCAGATATGTGACCATCGGTCAAAGTATCTTTAAGAAGCCATGTATTATGATGCACATCTCTGATCCCAGCACCTGAAATGCTGAGGCAGGAGGATGATTGTGAGTTTGAGGTCAGTCAGTCTGAACTATCTGAACCCTGGATCAACCTTCCCACACTCAAATAATTGTAATAATAAATTACAATTTTATAATCATTGTCGTTTCATCAGAGTAGGAAATTATCTTGGAATTAGGTTGCATATCATAAAACCATTTTTTTTTTTTGCCAAGAGTGCTGCAACAATTCCCTTATATATGTTTAAGTAACTTCACAGTTATACATGTGCTAGCATGTGCACACTTTTACCATAGCTTGGATTCCACAGACTATATTCACATAGAATTTCCAGTCTTGATTTCTGTATTGTCTTCTCAAGTCACAGTTCCTACAGGGAAACACTTGTTTTTTTAACACTGTCCCTACCCAACTACCTCTACCAGTGGAGATACAGACAGGAAGAGTCTCCTACCAGGGAGTTTACAATTCAGATAAGGAACTGTGATCTCTCCTCAGCAGTCCCGCCAGAGACTGAGAACATTGGCCCCACAGCAGTAGCTCTAACATCAGCGTTCTGGTAAAGGGACTGCTTTCTCACAGTCGTAGCACATGGGGGCGCCCCTGCCTAGTAGAAGGCAGCTTTACTTACCAGCACGCAAGCCTTATCCGACCCACCCAACCAGGCTCACTAATGTCTCGGTGCTTTTCCAAGGGAACAGCTTCTGTTTGTAGGAACAGTTGAGTCATAAAAGATGATGACAAGCTTTCAACATGCTCAGCCCCAGGGAAGTTGGGAGACGTGAGTGTGCAGAAGAGGATATAGGAGAAAGATTTCTTTGAACAATGTATAGCACAAAGACAGACCACAGTGAACAGTAAATCTGGAAAGCTTTAGCGATAATTTTGGAAGGTCTATGAAGCTGTCATAATTAGGGTGTCTATTGCTGTGAGGAGACACCGTGACCACGGCAACTCTTATAAAGGAAATCATTTAATTGGAGCTGGCTTACAGTTTCAGAGGTTTAGTCCATTATTGACGTGTGGGGAAGCATGGCAGCAAGCAGGCAGACATGGTGCTGGAGAAAGAGCTGAGAGTTCTACGTCTAGATCAGTAGACAGCAAGAAGAGAAAATGCCACACTGCATCTAGCTTGAGCATCTGAGACCTCAAAGTCCACCCCCACAGTGACACACTTCCTCCAACAAAGCTGCACCTACTCCAACAAGACCACACCTCCTAATAGTGCCACTACCTATGAGCCAAGCATTCCAACAATTGTGAGTCTATGGAGGCCATTTCTATTCAAAGCACCCCAGAAGCACAATATTCAGTTTGTAAACTAGAAACCAAAATGATTACAAAGCTTGTTCCTATTCTTAACACAGTCCTTGGTGTCCTTCAGTACTGCATCTATCAATTGATGATTGAAACTACTGAGGAAAAATTGCATCTGTATTGTATACTTCGTTTCTTTCCTAAACAATATGTCATAACTACTACTTTCATAGTCTTTGCATCATACTAGATATCATAATTTGGAGGATGATTTAAGGTATATGGGAAGCCATGCATATGCTATATGTGAATATTGCACATTTTCATATATGGGACTTGACCATCCATAGATTTTGGTATGCAGAAAGTTCTGGACTCAATCTCCCACAGAGACTAAGAGATATTGCATATTATTAGTGATATGGAATAGCACTCAGAAAACAGTTCTAATGATATAATACATATCGGTGACAAATAATATATATCAACCCCAAAAATTCTGATTGAAATGTACTGGAAACAGAAAGAATAGTAATGCCTCGCAGGAATACGAGAACCATTGTTACACATGGGAGAAACTAATTATCCTAAGAGGGCAGGGAGTGAGGATTGTGGAATTGGGGGCCACCCAACATACTTATAGTATGACTGACATTTCTCATTGGTGGTGAAATTTCACACAGCAAGGCATGGGAATTATGGCTTTATTAAGATTAAAGACTACAAGCAAGGAATGAGTACTAGAGGTACTTTCAGGAGAAGAAAACAGCCTGTTCAGTTTGTTAAGGACCAAAAAGGGAGAGGAAATCCCTCTTTCATAGAAAGCCCCGCATCCAGCCCTGTTTTATTGTGTGTGTTTGTAGATTGGCAATGAATTGGTTAATTCACTTATAAATGTGTGTTCAGCTTATAGAATTTCATAAAAGGGTATAATTGATTTTATTTGCTTCTGCCTACATTTTTGTCGTGATGCAAGCTACAGGCCTTAGAGCAAGAGCCTGCTTTGTTTTCTTCCCTGTCTTCCTGATCCTTTCTCCTCTTTTCTTTCTTTCTCTCTCTTGACCTTTCCCTGACTCCCCCGCTGTCTCGATCTCTTTTATTCTCTTTTCTCTCACACATAAAGAGCACAGCTGCTTCTGTCTCTCTGCCTCCAAGTGCCATTGCTGTGCTTGTGACTAGTGAGAAGATCTGAGAATGTTTGAAACGTCCCAGGCACATGGGACGACCGGGAGGGAAAGGCTCCTTCTATAAAGACCTCCGTGGATTCTGTATAACGGCAGAATTACTCCCCCCAGTGCTGATTGTGCCGGGAGGAACAGAAGCTAGAGTTAACGGTGCCACACAGCCAGCGGCGCCCATCCCAGGCACAGTGGGAGCAACGCAGTCCTACTGGTGACTCTGGAATTCCCCCTTTGGTTATTTTTCTATTATTTGCTCTGTAGCATTATTTGTGAATTAATGAAAAATTAAGTATTAATACTGCATTTTCTCATTGTTCTGTGAGGGCACTCACGAGTATTTGAATTTTTCTGATCTAAGCTGACCTTTAGTGTTTCTGTCTGGCATCCACGTCTTTGCATAGCCTGTTTCCTAACAGATGGTACTCAGTTCTGTGACCAATATTGTGGAGATGATTTTTGCAGCTAGCTTGTACAAGGTACTGTCATTACCCCCTTTTGGATTCATCTCTCAGCAGAGCTGTGGCACCAAAACGGTCTATGGAGAGACCACGTAGGGAGGAATCAACTTGCCGGAGCTACCTTGTGAGAAATAAGCAGCCACACTGAAGGTAGATCCTTTACCTCTTGTCTGAACCGAAGGTTCCACCACAGAACAGAGGTCAACACAGAAAGCCTCAAGCAGTAGGTGTAGCATGAATCTTAGAAGATCTTATTAATAAAAACAAACCAGGAGCCAGGTATTGGGGTGAACGCCAGAAGATCAGAGAGACAGAACAGGCCACAGCTACCTCACCTCGCCAACTTCTCAGCTGATCCTGTTTTCCTCAAACTAGAAGCCTCTGAGTCCTCAACCAGAATGAATCTCAGCTGAACTGCTGCTAAAAGCCTAAAAGCTCAACCAGTTTCTAGTTTCTGGTTTTCACGCCTTATATACCTTTCTGCTTCCTGCCATCACTTCCTGGGGTTAAACGTGTGTGTCACCATGCCTGGCTGTTTCCAGTGTGGCTTTGAACTCAGATCCAGACAGATCTCTGCCTTTGGAATGCTAGGATTAAAGGTGTGTGTGCCACCATTTTTGGCCTCTATATCTAGTGGCTGTTCTGTTCTCTGACCCCAAATAAGTTTATTAAGGTGCACAATATGTTGGGCGACACAATATCACCACAGTAGGGGATCCTTAAAACTATCCAATTTAGAATCCATTCTCATTTACAAGTGTGAATCAGAAGAGACAATGCATTGCTTTAAGTTTTAGTCAAAGGCCCTTCAGGGTATAGTTGCTTCTCTACAGTAAATAAATATTTATCTGTCTAGCACACATGTAGTGAACATCTATTAGGTACCAGAGGGCAGGTCAAAACAAAGATAATCTCTCACTTTGTAGGAATAAGAGTCCATTGGCAGACACTGTAAAAAGTGACTGAAAACCTAATAGCTCCGAAGAGAAGCCCATCTGTGGTTGCAAGGACACATGTTTAGATGTAGTTAGGGATTATGCTGGTTTAGTAACGTAGTGGTTGCCGGTTCTCCTTTAAGATCGGTAACTTCACCAGCCCTGAGTAGCTGGCTAGGTTTCCAGCATAAGGCAGAAAACCACAACCACACCTTTACACAGTTAAAGTAATATTCCACAGCATAAACAAATGTAACACATCTTTATATAGTTAAATATTCCACACATTCATATAACTAAATAAATATTTATAAATGATATGTATTAGGTGGCAACACAGCTTTAATGGAATTCTCTATATAATAAGAAATTGGAATAAGAAGAGAAACAAATTGGTGGTTTTGAAGGACACATTGGTGACTGGAAGGGATAGTCAGGACGGGCCTTTGGAACTCTATTCTGACACTCGACGTTTTCATAGACTGCAATTTGAATGTGACTGTTATGTGGCAGTCCTACTCTTGCTGACTTCCTTCCTCTTCCTAACTAATGCTCTTACCCTCATGTTTCACTGTTTTTTTTTTTTTCTCAAATCTTATGCAGCTGCTGTTTCATGATTATGATGACTAGGCCAGTGTTTCACTGTGCTCCTCTCTATCTCCAGTTCTTACAGTCTTTGTACCTCTGCTGCTGTGATGTTCCTTGGGCCTTGGAGGATGTGATATAGGTGTCTGATTTAGGACTCGGCACTCAACATTCACTTGGCATTTTGACCAATTGTAAGTCTCTGCATTAACCGCTGCTGTCTGCAAAGAGGCTTCTTTGACTTCAGCCGAGAGCAGCACTAGGCAGTGGGCATGAACAAATCTTTAGGAGGTGGCTTAGCTACATGTCACTTCAGCAAAATATCAGTAATCTCCATGAGATCCTTCGGCTTTTTCAGTCACAGGCTTTTGATCAAGTTTGCAGTATCAGACTTTTCTTCACGCCCATAAAGCAGGCCTGAAGTCCAATTGTAAGATGGCTGGTTAGCCCCCCGGTACTCTTGCCACCATTATATCAGCGAGCACATCTTGGCTGGCAGGGTCCATGGCTGGGGAAGAATGTTGATGACATTTCTTCCCCAGCAGTCTGCATAACACTTTCTGGCACTAGGAATTCTAGCCAGCAACAATGAAACTTCCAGCTTGGCTCCAGCGTAATTTCTCCATGTTCCTCATCCAAATGTTACGGTGTAGTCAGCAATAGGCTCTTATCATCCAGTTCTGCTGGTAACCAAGAACAATGGCGTTAACCTGTATTGTTTTGGGAGCTTTTGGGGACTCTGAAGGGCTCATAGGGAGGTGTCTCATACCTGACATTGTGATTCTTGCTTAAAAATCCTGTGGTGTTTGAGAGCAATATTTTTTGTTTTGATTTTAATTTTTTATTTAAGTCAAGTAGAATCACATAATTTCTCTTCTCTCTCTCTCCTATCATTCCCATGGCTCCTCAAATTCACAGGTCCTTTGTCTTGAACCATTGTTGTTACACATGCATATGACTGAATACATAGGTAAATGCAACCCACTGAATATATTCTGTGTTGCTTGTGTACTGACTGATCTAGGATTGGCCATTTGATATTAGATAACCAATCATGGGGCTCATCATTGGGGAAGACTAGTTCCCCCTCTCTAAGTAGTTATTAATTATTTGTAGCTCTTCATCTTGGGATGGGTGGTCATGTGAATTTGTCTCATCTACTTGAATTGTTCAGGTCTTATTTGGGAGCTGTGTTGTTGGGATTTCATGGGTGCAGTTTCCCTGTGATAGCTTAGAAGGCACAATCTCACTTCTTGGCTCTCTTGTTCTTACAGCCTATCTGCTGCCTCTCCCATAGTGTTCCCTGAGCCCCGGAGCAGGATTTGTGTTGTTGATGTAGCATTTAGGGCTGGATACCACACCATCAGTTGTCCTCTGCATTTTGAACAGCTGTGACTTTCTGTAATTATCTCTTGTTGCAAAAAGAAGCTTCTTTGATGAAGGGTCGGATCTGTGTGTATAAGTAACACTCAGTTAGGAATTACACTGGTTTAGGAAAGTGAAGGTGGTAGGTTCTCCTCTAAGATCCACGGCCTTACCAGCCAGGTGTAGTTGGCTAGGTTTTCAGTACCAGGCATGATTTCCCTTTTTAAAGTGGGCCTTGAGTCTGATGAGGCCTCCGTTGGTTACTGCTGAGATGTAAATGCCGCTATTGCACTTTTAGGGATGTGTTGCTATGTTGGTCTCTGTTACATAGCACAGAATCCTTTAGATAAATGCACAGGAATGATATCACTTTATGATGTCATAGTTCTATTTTCAGTTTTGTATGAAGCCTACACACTGATTTCCATTGTGGTTGCAGCAGTTTGCATTGTCACTCATTGTCAATGAGTAAGGATTCCCCTTTCCCCAGATACTTCTAGCATTTGTACTTTGCTTTATAGTAGCCTTTGTGACTAGGATGAGATGGAATCCCAAATTAGTTTTAATTTGCATTTTCCTGCTCTCTTAATGGTGTTAAACATTAAAAAACTGTTTATTACATATAATTTTAATTGACATACTAATCATACATATTTATGGGATACATTTTAATAAATGTATATAACATAATGATCAGATCAGGGTAATTGGCTTATCACTTCAAACATTTATCATTTGAGTTGGTAACACTAAAAATCACACCTTCCAAGCTACTTCAAAATACGCATTAGTATCAGCCAATGTGCTGTATAGTATTCGAAGTTGTTCCTTCCATCCAATGGCACCACTGTTTCCACTCACCATCTTGTTTCCTGTGTTCCTCCATCCTTCTCAGACTGGTCACCTGCATTGTACTCATTAGGAAGTCGTTGCAGCTCTGCCAAGTTAGTAGCAATCTTCTTCTACTCCTCTACACCACTTCAAATTTGAGGCTGACATCAGCCCACTCCTGATACAGCCTGACAGCAGGAAGTCCCTTCCTAGTTTCGCCTGTGATGAAGTCTAGGAACTGAGCTCAGTAACCTTCATAAGTTTGGGAGCTCACAGAGTATCAGTTAAGACTGTCTCAAAACGTGAGAAGTAGAAAAATTCTCTTCTTAAGGATGCACCTCGGTCTGTAGATCTCCCAAGGTCATTGGCTTCCTATCAATCTCTCTCTCCTCTACCTTCATCCCAGAAAAGGCAACATAAGTACCTGGAACCTCAATGAATGCTGTGATATGAATGTTTGCCTTTGCCCCACTCATTCATGTACTGAATGAAGCCTCCATGGCTTCCCCTTAGCCCAGCAGTCTTGTGATCTGAATTTGAAAGACTTCAGATGAGACAGGCTGTAGTGTAGAAGGCAGAGTTTATGATGGTGAGATGGAATGCAGTCAGGGGGTGAGAGTGGACAGTGCTAAAGGGACCATTATGTGACCATGCATTTGAGGTTAACTTTACACTATTTCTTAAGGTCCTAAGGAAAGAAAGTCTTCCTGAAAGTGCTTACCTACCCAGGAAATAGACAGGCACATTATCATTAACTCCTGAGAAAACAATGGTAGGTGTAGAGCATGAGACTCTTAATCTTAGGGTCGTGGGTTCGTGCCCCATGTTGGGCGCCATTTGTAGTTGGAGAGTTTCTCTCCAGTCCCTGCCAAGTCCTGCCAGTCCCAGAGCCCACTTATAAAATAAACACACAGACTCTTATATTATTTAAACTGTTTGGCCTAATGGCTCAGGCTTCTAGCTATCTAGTTCTTACATCTTAAATTAACCCATTTCTATTAATCTATATTTTGTCACGTGGCTTGTGGCTTACCGGTACCTTACATCTTCCTTGTCCTGGTGGCTGGCAGTGTTCCCCTCTGCCTTTTTGTTCTCTCAATTCTCCTTTTTGTTAGTCCCACCTATACTTCCTGCCTGGCTACTGGCCAATCAGTGTTTTATTTAGCAATCAATCATCCACAACAGGTCCTTGCTTCTGTACCAGAAAGCCTGACTAGACAGGCTCTAGGCATTTTGGGAAGTTGTGTCTCCACCTAGTGTCAGAGACAGGACTCAACTCCTATTCTCTTAACTGCTTATCAAAGTCCTATAGTTTTAGTGCCTAGTTTTACAAGGGGTTGACTATGAGGGAAGGGTCAGTTCATCCTTGGTGACCTTCAATTCTGCTCACATCTGGCTGGTTTCTTAGCAAACCAGGTATCTGCATTTACTGTGGGCAGAACTAAGACGTGAACTGAACCAGTCTGGCTCCAGCACAGCAGGTATCTATCTTTCAGTTGTTCTTCAAGTCCTCAATTCTCCATCCTGTAGTAGTGTGTGTATGTGTGTGTGTGTGTGTGTGTGTGTGTGTGCACATGCACAGCAGTTATCCTTCAGCTGCTCTTCAAGTCCTCAAGTCTTCATCTCATAGTAGTGTGTGTGTGTGTGTGTGTGTGTGTGTGTGTGTGTGTGTCTGACTGAGTACATGTGCATGTGAGTATGTGTAGCCAGAAATCAAGGTGAACAGAGGAGCTATGTCTTCTAACATTGAGATCTTAAGTGTGAGGCAATAAAATGGTCGCTGAGATGAATGCAAGCAGCTTCAATGTGTGCTGTAACCATTAGGATATTTGAGCACAGTATTTCAAGAAGTTGATAATCAGAACATTGTCTCCAAGATGATAGGGAGGTAGCTTCTGGTCACCAAGTGGAAGGTGAAGGAAACCTGGGAAAGGTATTTTGGAGATAAACTACCCCATGAATATTTGGAAATGGATTTGCTCACAAGGGCTCTTGGGCTGAGACTACTGGAACAGTCCCTGCTGTCCATCCAGAAGTGGACAGTATGTGAAGTTGCTGCAGGCTGAGGTAGTCGTGGAGATGTGGAGAGGAGCTTACGTGGGTTCAGCTTGATACCACCATTGCCCCTAAGTATTCTTGGCTGGTTTTTACTACAGACTTTCTCAGCCAATCACAAACAAACAAACAGACGAACAAACAATCCACCAAAGTCACAGTGGAGCTTTGCTGTCAGAGAACTGTCCCTCTGTCATTAGCTTAAGTTACAAGCACATTCCTGGCAGGACGCAGCCACTTTTGTTCTAACCTAGGTATTTGTCCCCCTTTCAGCCATCGGCTTCAGCCATCCAATTGCTCTTCCTGCCACCCAGGACCGCATTTCCCTCAGTGAGCTCCGGATGAACTGCAGTCTCTTGGTTCAGTTGTCTTTGGTTTCTTGACACATTGTTGCCAGGCTTCTCATGCTAGAATCGGGTGGTTTGGAAACAATAGAAAGCTATGAACCAGCCATCAGTGGGGGAAAGCATGAGCCGTGGGTGCTCACACAAGAGATTTGTCTGTTTATGAGATGCAGGCAGGTTTAGCCTCAGGTTTTATCATCTGGTAAGTAGACATGACAACAACACTGACCTCCTAAGGCTGCTGTGAGGGAGAAATGTGCTCAAGCATGCAAACTGCTCATTTGTCAGTGTTTGAATGTATGATAAAGTTACAGGTGAATTTCCATCCATCGGTCTAGAAACCAAAGCACAGTGCGCTGCTTTGCTCAGCGAAGGCACAGCAGACACTGGTGGATGGGATGAAAGCCTTTGTGGATGGTGAATCCATGACAGGTCTGGTGAGGAATGCTCTGACCAGGGCACAGCTCTCCCTGTGATCTGCCACCCAGGCTAGGGTGTTCTGTCCAAATACAATAAAGCACTGATGCAGGCAGAACTCTATTGCTTTAGAAAATGAGTGGAGGTTGTTGAAGCAGCATTAGGGAACAAAGACCTGAGTGCAGAACCAGGCTACACAGGCAGATCTGGAGCAAGATGGTCTGTCTATCCTCCCCACACCTAGCAGTCTGTACAATCTATTCCCCCAAAGAAGCAGTACTTTATTTTGTGACCCTAATGTGAAATGCGAAGCAAAACAAAAAACAAGCACAGAAAAACTGAATGGCAGTAATAATATTCCATTTCTGGAACCTTGTGAAACTAATCGCACTGACTCACCAGGGCAAATTAGAAGCAGGCTATACAAATAGTGCTGCGCTTCCTGCTGGGTGCTGGATGGGAAGGTCAGTGGGAGGGACAGTAAACTTCAGAGATTTACTCCTCAGAGGATATTAATGGAAGACTCAAGCCGGTGGCCAGCTGCCATTTTGCTGTTTATGTGACCATGAAGCATCTCAAGCACCTCCAGTGTGACTAATCCATAGTCACATTTACCATCACTAAAAAGTCCAAATAAGCCTCTTTACTAATGTCCATTTGTGAAGAAGAGCTTTAAATGGAAACTTGGTAAATTAGTTTGAAAATACACATTCTATCCTCTTGAGCTATATTCATCTTAAAAGCAGTTCAAACTTTTCTTTGTCCAGAGAAATCCAAAAGCAGCAGCTATCATTTTTGGGGTGATATATTATGTACCCTAATAAAATTTGCCTGATGATTAGAGGACAGAACAAGCCACTAGATTAAACATACATGCCAGGTAGTGGTGGCATATGCCTTTAATCCTAGCACTTGGGAGGCAGAGATCCATCTGGATCTCTATGAGTTCAAAGCCACCCTGGACTACATGAGATTGACTCAGTCTAGGAGAGAAACAGAGCCAGGCAATGGTGGCACACACCTTTAATCCAGTACTAGGGAGGAAGTAATATGAAGGTGGAGAAAGGTACATAAGGCATGAGGAGACAGGAACTAAGGCTTTTCAGCTGGGGAAACCCTTTCGGCTAGAAAGCCTTTTCAGGCTGAGGAGTTGGTGAAGTAAGAGGTGGTGGCTGTGGCTTGTTCCTTAATCTCTCTGATCTTCAAGCAAATTTTATTAGGGTGCATAATATATCATCACAATTTGTTTTTTTTTTATCAGTTTTATGCTTAGTGTGTAAGTGTGGGGCATACAGGGAAATGATCTGGTGTGGGTTGTTGTGGGTGAGCAACTGACAAGAGAAAATATAGAGGCTTGGAGTGTGTGTGTGTGTGTGTGTGTGTGTGTGTGTGTGTGTGTGTATACATGTGTGTACATCTGGAGGTCAGAGGACAATCTGTGGGATTCGGGTTTTTCCTTCTACTATGTGGGTTCCAGTGATCAAATTCAGGTCCCCAGGCTTAGCAGCAATGACCTTTATCAGTCCACAGGCCTTATACTTAAAATCTTTTGTTACTTTTTCATCTCTTATTTCATTGGTTTTTATTCTTCTTATTTTTCTTTCAAGTTCTGCACAATCTAGGCAAGTGCTCTACCATAGAGAGATGCCCTAGCTCCATTCCACTATTATTTTACATCATTTAACATCTGTTTATTTATTTTCAATATGTGTGTGCGTGTGTGAAATGTGCATGTGTGGAGGCCAGAGGACAACTTGAGGTGCTGTTTGTCATTTCTCAGAGACTACCCCCTTGTTTTTTGATAGCCTGGTACTCACCAAGTAGGCTAGACTTGCTGGCTAGCAAGTCCCAGAAATCTGCCTGTCTCCACATCGCTGGTGCTGTGATTACTCGTGTATCTCATTGTGCCTAACCTCTTTTTCAGTAAGGCCATCCATTCAGTTTACAGGCTCAAAAAGCCATTTTTCTGGCAGCCCTTGAGGAGTCCTTGTGAGTTCTGAACTCTGAGGAAGGAAGACCATTGTGGAAAGTCAGGATGTTGAAATAACATAAAGAGTCACGGGGAGGTAAGACTTTATTCACAGACACTCAGGACTCTAGACAGGTAGACACCGATAGGCACCTAGGCACACACTGGCACATACCTGCTGCACACAGGCAGGCAAGAGTGGACATGCAGATCAGCACACAGGTCACAGGTAGACATCCATGGGCTTATGTGGGTCAACTGGCAAAAAGGAAAAGTCAGAGGCACTCACCTCTGACCTCAAGTCTGTCTCTGCAGAATCACACAAAAGTCACTTTTGCCAGAAATTGCCATGGAACAGATTGCCTCACTGTTTTCTTTGGGGTTCCCCAAGATAGCTGGTATCAGATATCATTTGCCACCTTCGCCATCTTGGCCCGTGCAGGACATCTGTATCAGCACTGTATGGTCTAAACATAAACTGGTCTAGATGGTCTTTTGTTCTGTTCCATCTGCCTCTTCTACACACAGACACTTCAGGGTCCCACAGATGCTCCCTGGGACCACAGTTCCCAGCACCAGTCTACATGACAATATTGCTTTGTAGGTTCTCAGACGCCTAGGTTTTCTAGCTGCTCAGATTCTGTAGGTTCTCGTGTCTACAAGCCGGCCTTTGAACTGTGTAGGTGCTCAGACTGTAGATTCCCTAGGCTCCCAGGCTCTCGATGTCTAAGCTCCTAGGCTCTGCTTCCTTAGGTGTTTGAAGCTCACAGGCTGCCTTAGGCATCGGGGGTCTTGCCACATGTGATGGCCTTATAGGAGCTAGTGGTCTAACTCTCAATCCTGTGTACCTATGGAGTGAGGAGGGCTTCTTTACTACTGTTAGACATGTAGACTGTAATCTAGTTCACCAACTGCTTTGACCAACTTGTGTTTCATCTAATACCATCAGTGGACAGTTATACTGTCATCACATTTTATGTGACTAGTGGACCCTCTCCTGGACCTATCAGTATACAGGCAGCCGAAGGCAGAGCAGGTCCTTCTCTGTATGGACTTGGTCTCATGGGGTACATCTTTTTTGGGGGGAGTTGTATCTTGTTTTAACACATATATTTCACTGGTCCCAAGTAACTCTCTTGTCAGGGATTTATTAGTGTCTTTTCCCTTTTGGTATAAACAGACCAGACCCTCACATGTTGGAGCTGGTTCTCACCCACTCATGAACCTAGAACAGCTCTGACCCAAAGTCGTGGATTCCAAATCTGCGTGAGAATATGAGGTTAGTTAGCATAACATCACTGACATAAGGGTACAGTGGCTAGCTTGGTCCTCTTTCAGTACCCCAACTTATATGTCACCAAACCATGACAAATGAGACAACATCACACAGCCAGTGTCCACTGTTGACTGTCCCAGGTGTAAATAAATTCTTTTTTTTTTTTTTTTTTTTGGTTTTTCGAGACAGGGTTTCTCTGTGTAGCTTTGCGCCTTTCCTGGAGCTCACTTGGTAGCCCAGGCTGGCCTCGAACTCACAGAGATCTGCCTGCCTCTGCCTCCCGAGTCCTGGGATTAAAGGTGTGCACCACCAACGCCCGGCGTAAATAAATTCTTATTCCACCACATAGTGGCACCAACCGGAGTCAAAGCAGATTAGCAGTGTGTCAGAGCAGTGATGAATGGCACGGATGCATCTAGAGGTGGAAGTTCTCAGTCATCCACAGTTATTTTTTAAATTATTAAAATCATTTAAATGATAATAGAGTTACATCATTTCCCCTTCCCTTTCCTCCCTCTAAACCTTTCAATATACCCTTCCTTGCTCTCTTTCAAACTCAGGGCCTCTTGCTTTCATTGTTGCCGGTTTTAAAGTGCAGTTCAGCTTGGGCACAGGCCACATGGGGACGTTGTAAGGATCTGTGTTGCTGTGTTGTATCTGAATGTCCCCCAAACTGATGCTGGTCCATGTGGACCACCCCTTGAGGTTGGCAGCCTTGCCAGGTTTGGTGAAGGCAGCCTCCACCACTGGCTTTACAGTACTTATTCACAGTCTGAATTTACAGGACCTGCTTTGGAGGGCAAGCGGCCCTCACAAAATATCCACCTCTAGGATTTACTTAGCCACTGAGAGTCACCCACCAACAGCAGCATGGAGGGAGCCCTGCACACTGAGGCCCAAAGTACGCGCTTACATTGGCGAATTCTGCACGTCCAAGCTGCCTGTTGCACCCTAGCAGCTTTAGCCCGGAAAGGCTCCTCGCTGAAGGATGGAGGGAGTGTTCCACAGCTCTGCCTACTGATGCCCATGTGTACTGCTTCTCAAGCATGCTGCGGGAGGAATTGTTCACACTTGGGGAGCCAGGCACAGTTTTACTCTCGGAATATCTGTATTAGAATATCCGTATCAGGTCTATGTAGGAGGTCCATTTACCCAGTTCCTGGTAACTCATCAGCACTGGCCCATAACAGACACACTCTGCCCATCACCCATTTCATTATCTAGTGTTCTCCCTGTTTTTATGGCCTCAGTCCCCTCAGGCGCTGCCTTAATGAGGGGTAGGTGGTAATGAAGGCTAATTTTCTTATCTCCTCCACATCAACGAGAGCCTATCTGTCCCCTGGTACAGCTTTGTCAGCTCTGCAATTTTGGCATGGTATAAGGAGCGTAGGCGCTGCAGCTGTCCTCTGTCTATAGACCCAATTTGGACTCAAGATCTCTTCTCTCTATTTTATTTGCCTGGCACATAGCACAGGCTGACGACTTCTGATAGCTGGTCTCACTTTTGATAAAAGGGTTAATAAACTCATCCTCTTAGTCACATTCCTGAGATTTTGATTGCTCTCTCCATTCTCACATACTGTCCCCATGTCAGCCTTTAGCAGTGTCAATATCAGCCAGTTTCCTTTAGCTACTCCATTCTTCTCCTGGCAGGGTGGTCACTGGACCTTGGGAGTTTTCCCATCAATTCAGGAGTCCCGTCTACTTCTAGGCTATCATCTTGCACTTGTATCCTGTTGACTATGCCAGATGTGGGGTCTGAGCTCACAGCTAGGAAATGGGGATGGGGGCTCATGGGAGGCCATGAGGCTCAAGTGAATGTGAGGAGTCACAGGCCGACAAGGCATGTTTTTATTTTTATACACACAGGCTGCTAAGCGGGAAGACCTTGGTAGGTACCCAGGCACATGCTAGCATATGTGGGTCATCCACAGGCTGGCTTGAGCACATATGCAGACTAGCACACATGCTGCAGGAAGGCCACACAGGGCTGCACAATCTGACCGGCAAAGGCAGAAGACAAAAGACGTTCACCTCTGACCTCATGGCTGTATTTATACAGAATCACACAATAAATGGTA
This sequence comes from Peromyscus aztecus, assembly GCA_902168405.1. Taxonomy (NCBI): domain Eukaryota; kingdom Metazoa; phylum Chordata; class Mammalia; order Rodentia; family Cricetidae; genus Peromyscus; species Peromyscus aztecus. Next base: position 60,957 of record CABHPQ010000350.1, read on the forward strand.
TTTTGTCAGGAATAGTTACAGCAGAGATTGCATCACTGTTTTTGGATGACCCAGATATCTGATTTTTTGCTAACTCATAACCCCTGTATGTCCTGCCTCAGTTGTCTTGGTCCATATGATATCAGTCTTGGTGCTGTGCTGTTGATACGTAAATGGTCCTGTATGAATTTTTGTTCCCTTCAGTCTCGATCTGCAATCACTAAAGACAAATGTATGTGGATTTCTGTGTCACCTTCTCCACATACTTCCTTTGTCTCTACTTCTTTACAAGCTTAGCACACGATTGGCTACATGTTACATTTCCATGTGGTTTTTTTTTTTTGAGCTCAGGATCGAACCCAGGGCCTTGCGTTTGCTAGGCAAGCGCTCTACCACTGAGCTAAATCCCCAACCCCCTTCCATGTGTTTTTAGTCCTCAGGGAGATGGCTGTGATCTTTGTTTTAGTTATTATGATAGAATTATTGTACGGGCTTATAGACAGCAGTCCTTTTTCTTATAGTTCTGAAAGTAGGGAAGTTCAAGGTCATTGTAACAGAAGATTCAGTGTCTAACTCTATTTTATGCTTACTTTTACATGATGAAGGAAGTCAATGACCTACTTTTGGATGCTTTGTTATGAGCTTTAACTCCACCCGTGAAGGTCTTGCTCTTTTGATCTAACTACTCCCAAAAGCCTTCACCTGTTAGTACTTGCATATTGGTTTGGCATCTGACTCCTAGAACAGCAAACACTTAGGAACACAGCAATTGACTTTTTGGAATCTGAGCCATGGCACAGCAGTGGCTAACTAATACAATCCCTAACCTCAGAAGTCAGTAATCCTTGGAATGGGTGAATATGTTCTTTGATGGGAATGGGGACTAAAGTTACAGATGGAATTAAGGCTAATAATTGGGTGACTTTAAGGAGATTACCCTGCACCATCCAAATAGGATTGATGAAATAGAGGATCTTTTAAGTGTTCAGAAGCAGAATGTGATCTGTCAGGATATTTGAAAACACTGCCCTGTTAGATTTAAGGATGGAGTTGGGCCACATGCAAAGAAAAAGTATACAGAGAAGCCAAAAGACAAACAGAAAGTCTCTTAGAGTCTCTACAGGGAACACAACATTTCTGATGGCTTGATTTTACTTTTTAACAAGTCCAGATATCTGACTTCTTCAGGAAATAATGGCTGTAAGATGATAATATGATTCTGTTATTTTAGGCCACAGCACTAATCATTTTTACACCAGCAGTTGAGAACTAAGATCCACAGTTTGGAATGCACTCAAATGGGGATGCTCGTGTGCTTCACTTCTCTGGAGAACGTTGGTCCTGTTCCATCTGCTTTTCAACACATAACAGCATTTCTTTCAAATGTTTGGTCCAGTTTACAGTGGTTTGCAGTGAGAATGTCAAGGAAAGGTTGCATCATACAATTAAACAGGCAAGGAAGAGTATACTCAAGAATATGTCAAGACGGAAGACACATAGAGTTCAGCTGCGCAAACCAAAGGCAAGAGGATGAAAAGGGAACACCATTCTTTATGATTTATACACTTATTATATTATATTTTAAATGATACATAGAACATAAATGATTGCATATAATACCGGGATAATATGTGATCTGTTTATATATATGTAAAATGTTCAAACCAAGACACAGTTATATATCTCCTCAATCATTTATCATGTCTTCATGGTAAAAATATTCAATACTCAGTATTCTTCCTTCTAGCTTTTAGAGAGACATAGTACATTACTATAATCTCTAGTAATTCTATAGAATAATACCACATCCAGATTACTTCTTATGTAATTGCAATTTAATACCCATTGGTTAATGTTTTCCCTACCCTTCATTTTCTCCTACTCTCCATAACACCTGGGAATCACCACTCTTCCCTCAATTTTTATGAGATTATCCTTTAATATCCTACATATGAGTGAGCTCCTGTACCATTTGTTTTCATTTGTCCAGCTTATTTCACAAACATACTCTCCAGTTTTAACCCAGTTATCACAAACAATAGGGTTTCTGTAGTTGGTCTTTCTCATTAGACTTTCTTTTGGGACCACCAGCCCCCAAATAATGACATGGAGACTTTTTATTAATTATGAAAGCTTGGCCTTTATCTTAGGCTTGTACCCAACTAGCTCTTATAACTTAAAATAACTGATTTCTATTAATCTATGTTCTGCCATGTGGGTTTTTACCTTTCTTCCATTCTGTATGTGATTTCCTCAGTGTCTCACTAGCATCTCTTGTGCACCTAGATTCTTCTCCCCAGAGTTCCTCCCTCTCCCTGGAAGTCCCACCTGTTCTCTCCTGCCTAGCTATTGGTCATTCATCTCTTTATTAAACCAATCAGATGCCTTAGGCAGGCAAGGTAAAACAGGTGATACATCTTTACACAGTTCACTCAAATATCCTGCAACGTTTCCCCCCTTTTTATATAAATAAGAAGGAAAGGTTTCAATGCTAACACAGTAAAACTATAAAAATTAAGAACAATTGTCAGTCAAGAATTACAGTCACAATATTTACTTATATTTGGTAAATTCAGAGAAATTACTCTATTATTTATCCTATCTTGATGAGTCCAAAGTTTTCTACCTAAACCACTTTCTATCATAACTCATATTACCATCCTGAAAATATCTTTTTAAACCTTAAAACATTTTCTTAGATAAACAGCTTAAGCTTTTATGTCTTTCAACTTTATAAACTTTACATCTCTTTTGCAAGTTTCTTTTCTGAACTTGGTAACAAGGAAAATGGTATAACTATCTAGTCTTCAAATCCATCAGAGACCCAAGAAGGATAACATTTTACCTGAGTAAACAGGAAGTACAGAGCAAACAACTTTCAAATCTATAGAAATGACAGTGATAGATGGTTGCTTGGACAGTCACCCAAGATTCTTCTGTAATGTTGGAGCATCCAACTTTGGCCTACAGTCATAGAATATCTGAAAGACTTTTCTGTGAAGCAGGAATTTTTGAAGGACTGCCCTACCTTGTCTTGGCAAAGTTCAGCAGTCACCTTCTCTTGTATCTTGCTTGCCCAATTTGGACAACATACTGTCAGCAGTTGAGGCAAGGGAAGTTACTTGCCAAGTGGTTAACTTTTGCCACAATAAAAGCAAACTCCATATGGAGGTTCTTCAATGCTCACCATCTTTTTTTGAAGCAAATTGGTACTGCCAGGAGCAGACATATCTCACTGTCATGAAAAGCCTTATGTTGCTAAAACATCATAAATGCCATATTCTGTAGATCTATGAAGTGTTTGAAGACCACCTATCTATCTAACATATATCTCTGTTTAACCTTGAAAATATACCTAAAATGACTACAAGTTTTATTATTATTGATGACTAACTACTAACATGCATTTCTTAATTATTCATCACATTTTTTAATGAGCTGCAAAGGTACAATAACTTAAACTAGAGTAAAAACATATATATAGTATATTAAAATAAAATAACCTTAAATTTGTATCAATATACAAAAATCCATACCAATGTAAAATATTTGAGATTAATAGTTACCCTTTAGTTTTAAAGCAGGTTCAATTATCTACCCTTTTATCCTATCATTCCTATAGACCCCCTTTTTTCTTTCAGAAAGAGATCCTTGAATCTAACCTCACTTGCTTAGTTTCCTCCCTTACCATGACCAGTAACAACTTGCAATCAATCTCCCTAAATGATGATAAACACAAAAACCATCCACCCTACCTCTTGGGAATGTAGATGTCATGTTCTCTAGACTGTTTCCTGTTGTCCTGGGGTGACAGCATCTTTAGGAACCCTGAGAAAATTGGGATAATGGTCAAGTCTTGGGACAGCTAGCTGTATCATTTATTATCCAGTCTCTGTGTGATGGGAAAGTGCAGGACTTATCTGAAGTCCTGGTAGGATAGTCTATGAGGCTGGACCATCTCAGCTAGCAGCTTTGAAGTTGTTTTGGATGGAGAATTTTGAGGAAACTATAATAGAGGCATTCTGAGAGGCTGGATCACCTGGGCTACTTGTCTTTATTGATGTTGGTCTTTACCCGACTTTTTGTGTGACTGTATCCTTCTCTGACTGTGTGAGCCAAATCTTAAATGGCATGGCTCTGTCCACTTCAGGCCTGCAGGCAGCAGCAGGAGCCATGCCTAACTACCCTGGCTGCGCCTAACCGTCTCAACCCTGGGAAGCTGTGCCTGCTTTCCAGAGTGCCTGTGAGTGGTAGCCGACTGCTGTGAGTGCTCACAGAGAGGCCCAGGTGGCAACCTTCTGTGGTGCTGGCTGCCATGACTTCTCTGTGTGATCGAGCCACATGTTTGAGTGCCAAATATAGTGGACTTTCTCGGCCTACCCACCCCAAACAAGGACATGGGGACTTCTTATTAATTATGGAAGCTTGGCCTTGAGCTTAGGCTTGTTTCCAAACAGCCCTTATAACTTAAATTAACCAGTTTTTATTCATCTACAGTCTACCACATGGCTTTTTATCTCTCTTCCATTCTGTATGTCTGACATCCTCAGTGTCTTGCTGGCATCTCTTGTGTACCTAGATTCTTCTCCCCAGAGCTCCTCTCTCTCCCTGGAAGTCCTGCCTATTCTTTCCTGCCTAGCTATTTAACATTCTTCACTCCCTGCTTACTTCTTCTGTGTCCTTTTATATGGGCTGCCACCAGAA